>JBBPLF010000451.1:0-25504 GCA_038089615.1 Aureoboletus auriporus
GCAGTCTCATGCCTAGTATAAGTAGCTACTCATCTTCGCCTGTATTCCATAGCTAGTTCTACACAATTCAGCGTTGTTACTTAGCACATCCACGAGCCCCAAGTGTGCGCATTGGGTAGTGAGACATCTTTCTTCTTTGCTTCGCCCATAACAAGTCTTCGAACTACTTCGAGTGTTCGCTGTGCTACGTTCCGACGCCCAGCGTTAACAGCTGCAGCGGCACCTTCGTTGTCATCATGGTAGAGGGTGTGCAGTTGCGCACATCTCACCTTTGTCATTGTCGTTGTTGTCATCGAGTGATGGTGGTGTATCCACCGCCCTCGCTGTTATGGTGATGGTGTGGCCGTTGCGCTGTCCTCACTGTACTTGTCGTGGATTGGGTCATTGCTCATCATTATTGTGTTGTTGTGGTGGAGAGTGTGCAGTTGCGCACTCCTCGCCCTCGCTGTCATCACTGTTGTTGTCATCATGTTGTGGGTGGGCTGGCGTCATCCTCACCCTGGTCATCATCATCATCATCATCATCGGTCGACAGCAGACTTGCGGTCGTGCAACCACGAGAGGATGTCAAAATCATTGTCCATACTAAGGTTGAGCCTGAAAGGGTTTCAAGGGTGAGGTGATGTGGTTGGGAAAGAAAGTTGTCCAAGTGGACTTGCCTCAGGTCATCGAAATTTATGTAAATTGAGGGGCACAGTGTCATCATGGTGTAAATTAGGGTGTCTCATGTCCATTTTTCATGTACTAGTAGGGTACTAGTAGGTGAACTAGTAGGTGACTAGTTGAGAGAAAAGTAGAGCGACGAGTGCAGCTAAAAATGCTCATTCAGACTCCACTTGTATTTCCAGAGACGCTCGTGGCACCACATCTTTTCAAATTTAGACAATCGTCAGAAAACCTAAGTGGTTGAAGCCGGAAACATCTGGTGCACTGCATATTGCTAAATCAAGACGACATGCTCGCTTTAACATGTGATTATGTAAGCCGGCGACACCCAGTGAACTTCACCGCACAGTGGGGAGGCTGCAACACAACTAGAGGGAAAAATCCCAGGAGAACTACACAACCAAGGGAAAAAAACATCACCAGTTAAGAAAAATAGTGTGATATAGCTATTCACTAAGTGACCAGATGTACTAGATACTTCCTTCTTCTGGCCAGCAATCTTTGTGTCTTGCATTGAATCTGAAAAAATCTTCATGCATGCAGCCTCATTTTCTTGACACCAGTCCAGCAGCTTAGACATACAAAAAGAGAGGTTGTGATCCCAATGGATCAAGGGGGCTTTGAGTTTGTCGGATGATTTGCCAGCACTGGGAGCACTGACAGCAGAGTGCATAGTCAGATTCTTTGCTGCCTTGGGCATTGTCAAGCATCCAAGGGTGGGGCTATGGGCTACAACACAGCCTCTACAGTTTAGTCGGCACTTGAACCTTACTGAGTCACATGTGATCACATGTTTTTTTTCACACTACTAGTAGGGTAACTAGTTCCATGACGTGAAGCTGCGTGAGACACCCTATAATGACAAGTTTCCAAAAAAGTTGATACAGACTCACTCGGTCTTTCCGAACAAAGAGCCCTCGTGCAGCTGTACAATTCACTCCTGACGCTCCGAGAAACGACTGACTTGAACCATGCAGATTCGGTGGTGGTGTTGGATAATGGGGCATTGGCGAGGATTGCGGCGGATAGGCTGCATGTTCAGACCCCTGCATTCGATCAGACGAATCAGCTCGTGAGTGTGTGCTCTCCGTTTTTGCGTTCCCGAGGGTGGGAGGGACACTGATGTGAATAGGTGTCGACGGTAATAGCTGCGAGCACGTAGACGCTGCGTTATCCAGGTTACACGAACAACGACCTCATGGGGAATCTGGGGATCATCGCATCCCTTATTCCAACACTCCGATGCCATTTTTTGATGATGCCTTATACGCCCTTCGCGAGCGACTAGATTGACAAGGTACGGTTCCGTAGTTGTATGGGTCAGTGTTCAGCTCACTTCGGGTGTTTTTCTTTAGGCGAAACGAATTCGGCACACTGGTCACGGTGCTAGACGTCATGCGACGTTTACTACAGCCCCAAAACCGCATGGTATCAACGACGCCAAGCAAAACAGCCTGCTACATCTCCATTCTCAACATCATTCAGGCTGATGTCGACCCGACCGACGTGAGACCGTCTTGCTTCGTGTTTCGTGTACGCTGATGGACTTGTTGGGTAGGTACATCAATCGTTGCTTCGGATACGGGAACGACAACTGGCGAGCTTCATTCCTTGGGGGCCGGGGTCAATTCAAGTGGTGTTGACACGTCGATCACATCACCGTACGTGACGACGAACCATCGAGTGAGCGGACTGATGCTTGCCAACCATACGAGCATCGCTTCCGTATGTGTATTTCTTTCAGTCAATTCTACTACTGAGACATCGTTGCCAGCTGCTCAAGCGCATGTTGGACCAGTTTGATCGTCTTAGAAAGCAGAACGCGTTCTTGGAGCAGTTTAAAAAGGAAAAGATGTTTGAAATTTCGTTTGAAGAGTTATGCGAGGTGTGTCTTCCTTTCTTTATTGCGTATCTGGACGTTGTATGTTTCAGAGCCACGGCAGTGGAATTGCTCAAGGAATACAAGGCTTGCGAAAGCGCTGATTATATCCCATATATGGGCACCCTGTCTCTGGGTTGTTCACCATAATTGATGACGATGTTGTTTGCAGGGTGTACCCGAAGAAGGTTCATGAAATGGATCGATACTACCGTAACGTTTATTGTACCTGTTGCCTTATCTCTGAATTCCCAGTCTCGGTGCCATCACCGGATGCTTTGCATCCTGCAATTGTATCTGTGTGGTTTTATTCCATGTAGTGACGGGTGCGTCATTGATTCACGATTACTATGACATTCAGGTAGTAGTCCGCTCCCCGCAATGACATCTTTGGCATTCCAGATTGATTACAGAGTTGGGTCGTGCGATGTCTCAAGTTCAAGTTTAAAGTTTGGCTTCAGTCCCATGGAAACCATCGGCTGTGTCAATGCAGCAAAGCGCACGAGTAGTTGAAACTGCTCACTCGGATTCTGAGCAAATGAGTATGTGAATATCAATCACCCGGTATTGCTCCCAGGTCTCGGATTCAATATCTACTTCAAACCACACCCGCTCTCATGCTGTTATGCACGAGATGACTAGACTGATTGGCGAGGCTATGATGATGGATCATATCGGATGAACATCGTTGAATGGCCAGCTACGGGTGATGTGGTTCAAGGCATGACCCAACTTTTCAATTGGCCCGCTAGCAATAGATTTGAACTTGGCCAATTTTGCGAAGGTAGATCACGCCAGGCAAAGGCTGCAAGATCTCGATTATTTTACTGACATTCCCTACACTGTTGGATCGTTATGGTCGCATCTCGTCTTTTCAAGTAATTGTTCAGTTCGTGGCGTTGATAGATTCATCACGGTGTGTTTTCATTATCGACCGTCACGCAGTTGCTGCAAGTATGTCAACACTCACCCGACTAGATCCGATTCAGACGACTTGATATCTCAAGGGGGCCCGGGGGAGCATATAAGAGGTGCCTTTCAAGTTCATGAAGTACCTCTGGAAAACACCTTATTTTCTTCAGTCAGTAACTGTGAGTTTTGGCCCTCTTCTCTCATGGGAGTCCTTACTTTCGACCCCAAACTTATACCCATACATCTAGTTCTTTCATCGTGCTCCTCACGTGTTGCCCCATCCATCCTCCACCGAGACTATACGTTATCCGTGACTCGCAGGTATGAGATAGTCCTCAGGTGTTGTTAGGCGGAGTATGCAGAACTCACGACAGAGAATGCAGGACAATGTCGGAATTCATCTCTAACACCTTCCCAAATCCTTTGGAAGCGGACGTCATCTATATTATGAACCTGTACGCAACGCAGGTCAAGGTTGAAGTCGAGGTGAAACCAGGCGAAGCTGGATCTGCTGCGTTATTCAAGGTTCCAGTCTATCGTAATGGATTGCTACATGCAGGGTTCAAGAGGACCCTGCGTGGGTCGCGGGAGGTGACCATTCACTATCGGAGTGGGGTGAAAAAGGCTATATTTCAGTGTGGCACTATAAATGAGTTAGTTCCTCAACGTTCGCCAAAAAAGAAAAAGCCAGCGCCCTATTAGTAGTAGGACGCCCGAGCGTGGCCATTACAGTGAATCACTTACTACATCTATCTATCTATAATAGTAAGCTGCAGATTGTGCACACACATGGTGTTGATTAAAAGTTTCATATAGTGTCCAAATGCACTCAATTGGTGCACAAACCATGGAGCTTCTTTGTCCAGTACCACATGGCACCCCCACAAGGACCCCGAAAGCTTTTCAGCGAAGAAGCAACAGATGCAGCACCTAATGACTACTTCAAGTATCACTAACCCCCAGGAAACCCATACTTGGACTGCAGAACCAAATCATGATCTATGCAACCAGACAATCCAAAACTGGGATCTTTGTTCAGATGTGCTAGGGCTTAATGGATGCTATGCATGGGCCTAGCTTAGATAATACAAGTAGTGACAGATAAAGTATTGCTGTGACTTGCATGACACACTCAATAGTGAGAGTGTGGGATCAGGTTTTGGGAATTAACCCGAATGTGGCAGGTTAAGGGAGTAACAAAGTGTGGGAATACTCACACTTCAGATGGAAATCCTGAGGTAGTAATCAAGAGATATAAGAGCCTCCAACTAGAGAGTCAAAGATAGTGTAGTCAGGTAGAGGTGTGGAACAGCTCAAAGGTAGATGGCTCGAGAAATCACTGTATAAGACTCTATAGAAAAGGGGAAAGGATGGCCAGAAGGGCCATCCTTATATACATCTACAGCAGTGGCTGTACCTTTTAAATAAGCTATGTGATATAAGAATATCAACCAATAGCGTAAAAGACTTATCAGGAGTCTATAAAGACATCCAATGGCATAAGTCGCTCTGATCAATGACATCATTTGAATAATATGACATCACTATGAATAGCGTAGAGGCCTAGATGTCACATGTAATGACATAATGGTCTGGACCCTGTACATAAGTGAATATGTCAGCAGGTCTAGCCTCTGATTATGTACACAAGTAAATGTGTCATGCAATCAGGTGATATGTCATGTGACAGGCCTAGAATCTTGGTTATGTAATATGAAATATTAAATGCGAATACCAAGATTCTCAACACTCCTCCTCACTATTCATTGTGAACATGTAGTTGTTTCATGAAGGAAACAGTTTGAGTGTAAGCATCTTTCTTCCATCTTGGAATTTGATCTTTCCAAGGTTTTTTGTAAAGATGTCTGCAAACTGTGAATTGGTGGGAACATAGAAGAGTTCAATTTCACCAAATTCTACAGCCTCTCAAACAAATTGTTCAGGGATCCAGACATATTTGGTACGTCCTTCTTGTGCAGGATTGGATGTGAGGAATATAGTACCTTGGTTGTCACAACACATAGGTGTAGGTGGTAAGGATATGTGGATCTCTCTGAAGAGGTTGTGAATCCATTGGATTTGTTTCGCATATTCTGTCATACCACAATATTCTGCTTCTGTGGAAAAAAGTCTCACATGCTTTTGTTGTTTGGAAAGCCAAGAGACTATTCCGTTTGCAAGGAAGATCATATAGCCTGTGGTAGAACGTGATGTTTCAACGTCTCCAGCCCAGTTCATGTCGGAGTAGGCAATAAGGCTGTTCTTGTCACCAGTCCCAGAGTAGACAATGCAGAGTGATTGTGAATGGGATAAATAGTGTATGATGTGTAATGCCTTCTGCATGTATTTTTCTGTTGGGTTGGAAGAGTACTGGGACATCTTGATGACAGCAAATGTGATGTCAGGATGTGTTCCGAGCATGATGTAAAGCAGTGATCTGATGATTGACTGATAATGACTGCATAGAGAGGAAGATGCTTTGCCAGAGTTGGGTCTCGGCAGATAGCCAGTAGGAAGAGATACTGCAGTCTCTTTGCAGTTTTCCTGACCAAAGCGGTCAACCACTTTCTTTGGCATATTTTGTCTGATCAAGGATAAGGGTACGTTTCTTTCTGTCCTTGGTGATCCTCATGCCAAGATACTCCTTCGCTTCTCCTAGATCGCAAGATTCCCATTTCTTCATGAAACATGACTTGTGTGCTAGGACAGAGGTTTTGTTGCTACTGATGAAAAGAGCATCGTCAACGTAGATAACAAGGATAATGATCTCTTGTCTGTTGAGCTTGAAGTAAATCCTTGAGTCTGAAATGGATCATTTGAAACCGAAGCTCAAGAGGGATTGGTGCAACTGCTTGTTCCATTGCAGTGCTGCTTGCTTAAGGCCATAGATAACCTTGCGAAGTTGACAAACTTTAGATTCCTGGCCATGTATGATGAAACCCTCAGGTTGAACCATGTATATTTTCTCGTCTAACTCTCCAAAGAGGAATGCTGTTTTGACATCAAGGGCTTTGATTTCCCAATTGTGTAAAGCCGCCAGACTAAGCATGAGATGAACAGTTTCGAACCTGGCTACAGGTGAAAAGGTTTCTTCATAGTCTATTCTGAAGATTTGAGTGAATTCTTTCACGATAAAATGAGCTTTGATGCGATTGCCTGAGCATATAGCAATACCCATCTCCCTTTGATGGTTTGATGTCCTTTTGGTAGATCGACTAATTCCCAAACTTTCCTTTTGTGCAAGGACTTGATTTTGTCCTGACATGCTTGATACCAATCTTCTTTCTCTGAAGCTGGGAGCTTCACAATATCTCAGTATTGCTTAGGCACAGTGTGATCTCCTGATGTTACAGTGACTGAGAAGTGGTGTTTTATCTACTTATTGCTGTACATCTCTCCTAAGTCTTCTGTTTCATTCATAGGTCTATCATCATTCCATTGCTCCTCCTGGCTAGGTTCCAGGGGAGTGTCTCTCATGAGATTTCACTCGATCTCTATGGGATGTCTATCACCGTAGGTGTTGTCGGGGATAATCCTTGGTTGAGGATTACAAGCGGATCGTCCCAGTTGTTGGTTCCGAGAACATTCATCAAATGTTTGATGATGCTGATGAGGACAAGAGCAGAATAATTGCAGTGGTTCTCTACTTCGATATGGAGGTTGCCAATATATAGGGGAAGGATGACGAACAGAACATCTATGGTGGTCCTCAGTTGTTTGAGGCCGTTGTGGAGATATGTCCATAGGGGATGTAGGTTCTGGTGAAACCATACGAGAGGGACTTGTATGAGGGAGTAATGGAGATGAAGGCAGTGTATCTCCTTCATTCAATGGAGATTGCGGGAAAGGTGGCCAAGAAGTAGGTGAGCCATCACTATTCCTGTGATCCGCAAAGCTGGGATGTTCTGGATTTCACCCTTGTACTAATCTGGGATGGAGGTTGTCTCCAAGCATTGGTGGCATTGGTAGTGGCACCATGACATCACTCTGTGGTTCCAGATCCACATTATATGGGTTGTCATTTAAAGGAAGGTTGTCATTGCTAGGATTTGTAGGAGGATAATCTTCATTGGAAGATGTTGGAATAGGGGCAAGTCTATCGTTGTCTTGATCTTTAGAACAATGCATAAAGTTTTCTTTGTCAAATGTGGCATTCGTAGAAACAAATATTCTTCAATCCCTCTTTGACCAAAATCTCCATCCTTTGGTATGTGGTTCATATCCTACAAATGTCATTTCCACAGACTTCGGAGACAGCTTGTCAACCTGTTGTTCTAAAGGAATAAAGACATATGCATGACATCCAAAGATCCTAAAATAAGAAGCATCTGGTTTGCCTCCATTGAGTTTGAAGAGCTTGATGGGTGTCTTCCAATCAAGTTGATGCATGGGTTGCCTATTGTGGATGTGGACAGCAGGCATGGTGGCGCATGGCTGCTTCTTTTTCCAACATGGTGCGATTGAACCTCTCTGCATGTCCGTTTTGTTGAGGGGTATTAGGGATGGATGTTTGATGACTAATTCCTTTAGATGTGAGGAATGCCTGGAAGTCTCGTCCCATAAATTCACCCCCTCGGTCCAAATGTATGGAGATAAGGCGATGACCAGTGAAAGTCTCAGCCCAAAGGACCATATTGGTAAGCTATGTTAAAGTATCTGACTTGTGGTGCAAGAAAGATACCAAGGCATAGCCAGAGTAATCGTCAATGAAAGTAGGAATGTAGTGCGAGCCCGATCATGGCCGCACTGGCATAGGACCAACAAGGTTGGTATGCACCAGAGTAAGAGGATGAGGAGCCCTCTTGGAGGATTTTTTGAAGGTCGTTTGATGCATTTTCCCCAACTGACATCCCCAGTACTGACGTGGGTAAATCAAAGCACTGTCAGGAGTACTATCAAAGGTAGGAACACCAGAAAGGTTGGTAGAAGCTTGACGAAGGGCATTTCAGGATGTATGGCCGAAACATTGATGCCAAATTTGAGGAGAAATAGCTTCGCTTAGGAGTGTAACGTTCAACATTGGAGTAATCATCATCGACTGAAACCAATGAAGATTGTTGCCTGGTGAAATGTCTTTCACCCAGATGACCAGGTTTCACTCCTTGTTCCAAATCCATGATTCAGTTGCGGATATAACACAACGATAACCGCGATCGGTGAGAGAATTGACCAATAGCAAACAGTGTGCAGCTTGTGGAGTATGCCACACGTCTTTTAAGACCAGAGAGGTTGCTTTAGGTAAGTCAACCTGCTTGATGGTGACAGTACCAGGTCTGAACATGTTCATTTTGGAACCATTCGCTACAATAGCAGAGCAAGCTTGGTCTCCTAAATGGACAAAGTTGTCCAAGAAGGGTGATAAGTGATTGGTACATCCACTGTCAATCATCCAGTGTGTTTTGGAGAAATCTTGTTCAGATCCACTAGGGGTATCACCCCCTGAATAATAGCAAAGGTGTTCATCATTTTCATCATCATAATACATGACTTGATCCTCATTGGGAATTTCTCCCAATGGTAAAGCAGGGGAAATCCGCTCTCTGAGGGAAACCTCAGGTAAGATTACAGGATGAACCGGAGCATGTATAGTAATGTCCAATGGTGTAGAGAAATAATGAATATTGGAAACAAGTCCACCAAGAGAGAAGGTAACTTTCTTCTTCTTCCACATAGCCTTAGGCATATCTGCTACAGCAAGGCTAGAAGCTGGAGCAGCAGTCTTGAAAGAACTGCATAGGTTCTTCTGGTGAAAGAGAAGATGGACCAGCCTTGGGAGTTGCATTGTCAAACTGGTAATTTTCATACATGTCGCTGTCTTCCCAGCTGACATGCATAGTCTCATCTGCAAGCACTTCTTTCTGCTTGCCAAAAGGACCTCTGATAGGGGTTGAGTCCGCCCCTACCAGGTAATCTTCATCAATCGCATGAGCATGAGCAAAACCCTTTGCCCTTGCCTTTCCGACCATGGTAACCTGAATGACCATGCTGTTGGTGTTGTTGAGGGTGCTGCCCCTCATGCGAAGGTCTCGGTTGGAAAGAAGGGTTCAACCCTTGATTTCCTCCCAGTTGGCATGATTTCCCTTTTGCATGGTAATGTCCATGGGGTTTGTTATTGTTGTTCCTCCACTGGTTTTGTTGTGGAGGCCTGTGATGAATAACAGCAGTCCGATTGATTGTTGGGAAATCAACCGGTTGGTCATTGGTGGTAACCACATTAGAAATATGGTCTCGCAATGATTGCTGTGAACCCATGAGATTGAGTTTGGCGTTGACCTGACAGATAACAAGATCCATCATAAAGTCGGCAATTGCGGTGGTATGTACCAGGTTGGAGGCGAAGGTGAGGAAACGAGGAGATAGGCAGGTAAGCATGAATATGGCCTTGAACTGAGCAGGTAGTGTCAGTCCAGCAGAATAAGCCCGTTCAAACGCAGACTATATGGAAGCCATATTGTTCATTGCTTGGTCGTTCCTGCAACCATCTTGTATGTTGATATAACATGCACTTGGAAGTGCACCCACTGTCCGGCAAGTCCCTGACTTCTGAACAAGTTCCCAAGGTCAGTCCAGAGTTTCTGGGCCAACGATGGATGAGCGACACTGCCAACTGTGATGTAAGTGTATGTCACATGATGAAGAAGGGAGTCGGACATGGTCCCTCCCATGATACCAATGATGTGCTTATCTATAAGCTCCCATTTTCCCTAATCAACAGCTATAGTGTTACAATCCTGGTTGGCACCTGGACAATTCATTTTTCTTCCTACCTTTTGTTTTTTATTTGAAGGGAGAATGTAGATGCTTCCACCTTTCATTTGGAGGAAGAATGTAGATGCCTAGGATGAGGGTCTACCCTTCGCTTCACTTTCATGCTTTACTTGTTGAGTCACGCTTTACTTGTTGAGTCATGCTCACTTTATTTGTTGAGTCATGCTACACTTGTTGAGTCACACTTTACTTTCCCTTACTTCATGGACTTCCCCTTCCTCATCATCACTCTCCCTGATGATGACTCACCTTCCCCAATCACACCTAGACCGCACTGCCATATGCAGCACGCATTGCCTCGCCACTGCTCTACGCAGCATGCATTGCCCTGCAGCATACATAGCTTACGCATTGCTTTATGCAGCACCTATTGCGGTCACTGCCTTATGCAGCCTCCCAACCCAGTATAAGTAGTCTACCCTCTTCACTGGCATTTCCTCAGCCAGTTCTACACACTTGGATGTACTTCTCTCCTCTAGTACTTTCCTATGCAATGTCTGGTCTCCTGAAGTACTTGTGTGTGACAATGCTTTGAGGTTCTCGTCACACCAATGTCTGGAGCCACATATCAAGTGCTCTCAGTTCTCAAAGAAGTGCTAGAGAGAGCGGTTATATCCTCAGCATTATTTGTTCACAAGATTCGTTTGCACGATCTCACGACGGCAAATCAATGAATCTAACATATAGTGCCCGCATGTGTAACAGTACTGTCCATCCAGCCAAAGAGAGACATGGATTGGAAAGTGGACTGTATGCGAGCAGCCCAGGTGGCATAGTTATCCACACTGGTAAGCTTGATGATCTGCTGAGACATATAGATCTCGAGCTTGAAATTGGTGGGAATGATAATGTTTGCCATGACGTATTATTTGTGGATATCTGAATAAAACAAAGATTTCATCAGCAAAACAGTATATTAAAACAATGTTCAAGAAGAAGTGTTTGATCTATACTGCCCATATATCCAAATGTTCTCCTCCTATGATGTTTGACCTGTTGTGCCCAGTATTTTCTTCATTGAGTTTTAACACTTGGTGAGAAGAATTCCAAAATCCACTTGTCTCGATACCAATTGGGGATTGGTTCAGAAGCAAGACATTCAAAATCTTCGAATTACAAGCTCTCCACGTAGTGTGGGTTTGAGATGTATTGAGATGGATCTTTGAAAATTCTAATTCTCTTTTGTCCACAAGTGACAAAAGGTAATTCAACATCTCTTAGTAAAGAGGATGATGAAATCCAAGCATTATACTCAAGAAAAGATGAAGGAGGTACGTCTAAATCTTTACAGTACCAATGGTCTTCAAGATTGAAAATGTCTGGGTAGGGAATAAAAGGCCAAGTTGTAGGTAAAGGAGCACATAAAAGTGTCTGTTGTTTAAGTACAAGGGCGAAGTTGGCATGTTGTTCCGATTTCTTCTCCAGCACGTTTCTCGCCTTGGTGTGAAGATTCCTCCACAGCCTCTCAAACAATGTCAAGGTTGAACCCATTGTGTCCAGCGAAGCAGGTCGGCTTAAGGTCCTTCTCCTGTTGAAGGGAAGGAAGGCGAAGACAGTAGTCATGACTGGAGGAATCGCCATAACAGTAGTGTGCCTGATAGTACCTGTCAAATAACATATTCCAGGTCTGAATGTCAATACCATTGTCCGAGTTCTCGATTCTGGGATTAGACCCATCATCCCAACCTCCGTGAGGGGTATCCATCCAGTCTTCTGAACATGGCATCCAGTTAGGAACCATGGCCTTCATCAGAAGCATGTTGGAAAAAAGAGGAGGTAGGTAAGATCAGGGAATGATTTCCCAAAGTTGTCCATGAACTGTATACCATTGACAGTCATCCAAAGTCTTGACTTGGAAAGCCCATCCGGCAGCCTTGTAACCCGATGCGATTATCTCATAGATGAACATAAATCCATCCACAGTATATCTGTGAGGACACTGGGTCTCGACTGATTGTATCTGAAAGGGACAGACCAGTCGGGGAGTGCGATGGCGATTGGTGGGATGTGGGTTATAGTCGGTCAGATAGACCACTTCCAGAGGATGATCCTCGATCTGACCATTGGAAGAAACTTCCACTTGTTCGATTGTGATTGGTAAAGTCAGGTCTGGAACTTTCAAGTTCCTGAACAAGATGATCAAGTTGATTGATCCTCGAGGTATATCATTCATCTGGACTAGGAACTCATTCTCCATGTCCCAGGCTTTCACATTGCAAAAGGCCTCGAATGGAAAGAGGTTCCATAGGAGCATTCTCCGTCTCCGTGCTAGTGCTCCCATGATGTGGAGCAGGATTGCAGGTAAAGCTGCAGGGAAGTGACTTGTTGGAGCCGAAGATTGGGGTTCTGATGGATAGTGAAGATCAGGTGTGAGGTTTTTGGGATTGACCTCAAGCGGGGTGTTCCTCAGAGGTTGAGGATGGTGCAACAGGGGGTTCGTGGTTGCAAGGATGATGGGCTCATTGTCTACGTGATCTGACTGCGCCTGGAGGGTGAACAGCTAGTTCTGGAGGAGATATGATATGGTGATAAGATGGTGGAGGTGGTGATGAAGGATTGGAAGCGGAGGGTTGAAGCACTGGGTAATTTGCTAGTGGTGATGGCGAATCTCGAAAGCAAGGAGCTCTCGGTAGACCAAAGAGTTGAGGAGACACAAGGATGTTTTGCATCGTGACACAAAGTTCATAAAGATGGTCCTCAAGCAGGTCTTCGATTCCTCTCCTAATCATGTTCCTTTCTATGTGATAATGTACTTCGGCACACTCAATAGCATCTTGACAAACAGGACAGGGAATCTTGAAGGGAACTCCGGGATCAATGATGGTAGAGGAGAACTCATCAAAAGGACAAGGTCTAGTACCAGAAGAGCATCGAGAAGGTTTGGGAGTGGGAATTGTTTGAGTGGAAGTGGATGGGGGTATGGGAACTGTAGGTGGTTGAGGAATACAAACCTCTTCAATTGTCTGTCAGGAGACTGAACAAGAGAAGGTGTGAGCGTAGTTCGCATACCTCATGCAAAAAGAGATATGGATAATCTCCTCTTGTCATTTGAATGACAAGGTAACCACTGTCCACAGTAAGGATGGCGAGCTCGTTAAGAGCTATGATGGGGTCACCAATGGTAGCCGTGACATATGCCAAGTATAAAAGCGAGAACACATGTAAGATCAATGGAACTACCCAGGAGTTTCCACGCATGATGGGAGGCATGATTAACACCGTAAGAACGAGTGTTCAGAGGCCCTGGCTAGGACATAGGATGTCTTTTGACAGTAATAGCCTAACCATGTCGAGCGGGGTTCATAACCTTTTGGGAATTAACCCAAATGTGGCAGGTTAAGGAAGTAATGAAGTGTGGGGATACTCACACTTCAGATGGAAATCCTGAGGTAGTAATCAAGAGATATAAGAGCCTCCAACTAGAGAGTCAAAGATAGTGTAGTCAGGTAGAGGTGTGGAACAGCTCAAAAGTAGATGGCTCCAGTGAGAAATCACTGTATAAGACTCTATAGAAAAGGGGAAAGGATGGCCAGAAGGGCCATCCTTATATACGTCTACAGCAGTGGCTGTACCTTCTAAATAAGCTATGTGATATAAGAATATCAACCAATAGTGTAAAAGATTTATCCAGGGTCTATAAAGACATCCAATGGCATAAGTCGCTCTGATCAATGACATCATCTGAATAATATGACATCATTATGAATAGCGTAGAGGCCTAGATGTCACGTGTAATGACATAATGGTCTGGACCCTGTACATAAGTGAATATGTCAGCAGGTCTAGCCTCTGATTATGTACACAAGTAAATGTGTCATGCAATCAGGTGATATGTGACAGGCCTAGAATCTTGGTTATGTAATATGAAATATTAAATGCGAATACCAAGATTCTCAACATCAGGAATGTGTGCCATTTGATTCTCTGCTTTTGAGTACATATACAATCTAATTATTTCATATGCTGAGTAACCCAGCATGCACAGCTTGGAACCAGCTGTCCCATATGGCTTCAACACTCCTCCTCAAGCCATGTCCAGGCTGAGTTCAGCTCTGTGGCAGCAATGTTTCAGCTTAGGTAATGGTTTAGTAAATACAGTATATCAGTTGTCATGAAAGTAGTAGGGCAATAGTGGGTATCAATCTCACCTTCTGTGATTTTCTCATGGATTCAATGGCTGTGAATGGGAAAATGTTTAGATCATTCATGGAACTGATAATTTTTGCCAATCACTAATGCATATTGGTTATTGCCATAAAGCATCATAGATGCTTGCTGAGGGAATCCTAATTTATAGAATAAATTGCTCACCCAAATAGCTTCATGTGTTGTGAATGCCATTGTTAAGTTCACTGTTTGGACAATGAAAGTTGCCCAAATGAACTTAAATTTTGGGAATAAACCTGAAGTCACAAGTTAAGGGAGTAGTGAAGTGTGGGAATACTTACATTTCAGGTGGAAAATTCCAAGGTAGTAATCAAGGTAATAAGAGCCTCTGACTAGAGAGTCAAAGATAGTGCAGTTGGGTGGAGGTGTGAAACAGCTCAGAGGTATAGTGGCTTCAGTGAAAAATCACTATATAAGATTCTAAAGAAAAGGGAAAGGATGGCCAGAAGGGCCAGCCTTATATATGTTTATAATAGTGGCTGTACCCATGAAAAAGGTCATAGGGATATATATATCAACCAATGAGAAGAAGGGGGCTGTTATGATTTGCCCCATTGTTTTCCCTTTGTTCTTCTTCTTTTGTCAACTTACCTACCTTCTGTGTGCTATCATCGCCTTCTTTGTCATCCCCATTATTCTGATATGTGTTCCTGTCAGACATGTGTCTTGCCATATGGCCCGCTTGACATCATCCTTCTTTTTTTGATCTTACTTGCTGTGTATTATTAATTGTTCTTAGAAGTTCCTTCGCATTCTATTGCTTAGTTACTTCTTATTTCTTGTCATATATAAACCCCACAATACCAACGATGTTAGATTTGTTGATTTGCTGTCGTAAGATCATGCAAATGAATCTTGAGAACAAATAATGCTGAGGATATAACCGCTCTCTCTAGCATTCCTTGAGAACTGAGAGCACTTGATACATGGCTCCAGACATTGGTGTGACGAGAACCTCAAAACATTGTCACATACAAGTACTTCAGGAGACCAGATATTGCATAGGAAAGTACTAGAGAAGAGAAGTACATCCAAATGTGTAGAACTGGCGGGGGAAATGCCAGTGAAGAGGGTAGACTACTTATACCAGACCAGGAGGCTGTGTAAGGCAGTGGCCGCAGTAGGTGCTGTGTAAGGCAATGTGTAAGCTATGTATGCTGCATAGAGCAGTGGCGAAGCAATGCGTACTGTACAGGGCAATGTATGCTGTGTTGAGCAGTGGCAAGGCAATGCGTGCTGCATAAGGCAGTGTGGTCTAGGCATGATCGGGAGAGATGAATCATCATCATTGGGGATATGATGACAAGGGAGGGAAAGTCCGTAAGGTAAGGGAAGATAGCGTGACTCAACAAGTATAGTGAGTGTGACTCAACAAGTGAAGCGTGACTCAACAAGTATGGTGAGCGTGACTCAACAAGTGAAGCATGACTCAACAAGTGAGTGAAGCATGAAAGAGTCTATCAAGGGGAAGAGGATAAGAGAGTGAGTGAATGACTGTAAGGGTAGACCCTCGTTGTAGGTGTCTACATTCCTCCTCCGAGTGGAAGGTGTTGACATTCTTCCTCCAAATGAAAGGTGTAAGGTGTGAAGAAAAATGAATTGTCTGAGCACCAACCAGGATTGTAACAAATGATGTACCTCACGCTTGACCTACCTGGAATAGCATCATACCTTGTACATCATCTTTTGATCCTTTGAATCTCTTGTTTTCTTGGAAGTCCTCATCCTACTCTGAGTGGATGCTCTTTCAAAACCCTTGAAACCACCAATGATCATCTTATCATTGGAAGACCCCCCCTTGAACCTTTGAACCATCTACAACAAACTTTCGTCCTAGACAGAATCTCTGAACTGACCAGGTCTACAATCACCTCTACCCGAGTCGAGCATAACAAAAGGTCAAGCATGCTTTAAACAGGCTATCATCGTTGTAAGCCTTTTCTCACCACCGACCCTCAACCGATCCTCATTGGGGTCATCATTGAACTACAGCTTAAGAAGTAACTTTTGAGCTTGAACCTGAACCTTCCCTCACTGACCTCAAGGAGGAACTTGACCTTGACGCCACCCTTCTCACTGAAGAAGAACGAAGGGAAGACCTTGACCTAGCACATACATTATCCACTACTTTGAATATTCCACAAGCACCAACACCACCATCCCCAACCCCCATCACCCCTCAAAGCAACCCTTTCTCCCTACCACCCCCAACACCCAAATCCCCAACCATGTCCTCTATGACTACCTCAAAGCCTAATGAATGTGCTATGTACTATGGCAGTAGTTGTACTTGAGGGAGAAAGTACTAGCTCACTGGTTTGAATAAAGGTTGAGGTTGACAGCACAATGTGGTAACTGGACAAGTAGTTATTAGAATTCAGATACTGAGTTCGAATGTAAATACTACAGGTTCGCTTATGTACTCTTACTATATGTGGTAACCTAATATACTACTGTACTTTTAGTATACTATTTAGTACTGTGAGTCATGCCTGTGAGTCACACCTACTATGTTGAACAGTAATAGATACGTATTCAACACTCCCTCTTGCTAAACAGCTACTCCAAGTGTGTAAGCAAATATAGTACTATGATTGTGGCTTGTCATAGAACTCAAGGTCTAATTGTTTTTGGCAATGAGTGAGCGCATCTAGACCAAGATTTTTGGTAAACATATCGGCAGGGTTTTTAGTACCCTTGATGTAAAAGATCTCAATGAGGCCTTCCTTGACATAGTCGTGGATGCCATGCCATCAAAGATTGATATGCTTGGAGCGGCTTTCAGTGACCGGGTTTTCAACCATGAATATGGAACCCTGATTGTCACCACAGATCAAATGACTTGCTTGCTACAGTTTGATAGCGCAATGTATTCAGCTTCGGTGGATAAATATGCCACATGAGATTGTTGGCGAGATTGCCAGCTGAAGATGCAACCTGCTAGTTTAATAAACCAGCCTGTTTGCAAGTGTCTAGTGTTTGGATCTGATGCCCAATCAGAATTGGTATAAGCGATTAGACCAGCCTTTGTAGATCTATCAAATACAAGGGAATAATATTTAGTCCCAAGTAGATAGCGACATATATACATAGAATGTGTGATCAAGATGATCCTTGGAAGGTTTGGCAGCATGTTTTGAAAGGGCAATCACTGCAAATGCTATATCAGGACAAGTCCCGAGCATAAGATATAAGAGTGATCTGATCACTTGTTGGAAAAGCGGTTTGATTTTGGTGTCTATGACACTTTCATGAGCCTTTGGGTAATAACCCTGAGGAAGAGAGGTAGGAGCCACATAAGCATTGATAAGATCAAATCTTTGTAGGATTTTCTCTAAATAGGTGCATTGATCAATGAAGATCTTGCTGCTGTCTTGGCAGATGTTCATATGTAAGAACTCCTTTGCAGGACCTAAGTCTCTGCATTCCCAACACTTCATAAAAGCAGCTTTGATCTCTCTAATGGTCTCAACGTTTGGGCCACAAAATAGCATGTCATCAACATAGATTATTGCTACAACCATTGAGGTTCTGTTCATCTTGTATAAGAAGATTCCGGCTTCTGACTTCAGATGTGTGAATCTGAGATCTTTCATGGACTCATTGAGAGTCTCCCACCAGGTGAGTCTGGCTTGTTTAAGGCCGTATAGGGCACATTGTAAACGGAGCACTTTATACTACAGGCACATTTGTGGCCATTAGGTTTGACATCAAATATCCAGTGATTGCTGATCACTTTGCAGCCTTTTGGTGCATTGACCAGTTCAAACACTTTCTGCTGCTTGAGCATGTTGAGCTCAGTCTTGCATACAGCTCTCCATTCCTTTTGTTGGTCTGGAGGTAGGGTAGCTATGTCCCTGAAAGTCCATTTGCAGTGTGGTTTAATTTCTGCAGAAACCGCAGGTAATGCCTTTGATAAAAGGTATGTGACCAACCCAGATCCCCCCTCAACATAGTTGCTCAACATCATCCTCGCTTTCAGTGGTGGGATCAGAGGGGATGGGTGTATCGGGAAATTGGCCAGGAACCTGCTGGGAAGACGAAGGGTGGCGATCCTCATGCTCAATGTCTTTGATTTGGTCGACTGGATGATGGTCATCACCATAGATATTATCCAGTCAATGTGGGATTTTGCACTCTTGGCCAAAACCGCGTGGTACAGCAGGTATAGCAGATGGTGGAGGGCAATGCTTCTTAAGGGCTGGAGGCTGCCTAGGAGCAGGGGCCATAGGGGGTATCATAGGATGTGATGGTCCTGGACTTGGGGTGTGAGATTCAGAATGATCAGACTCAGATTGAGGATCGTCTTGAGTGGTCACAGGGGGTAGGACTGGAGCGGATGGTTTTTCTCCAGATGATTCTTGGAGAGTGCATTTCAGCTTAAGGGCCAATCCCTTGCACTTTGGGAAGTGCACTTCCTCAAATGAAGCTTGCACAGCGGTAAATAGGACATTGTTGGGTGATCTCATGAAGAGGTAGTTGGCCTCATTACCTGGAGCAACACCTACAGTAGGTACACCATTAATTCAGACTTAGAGGCGAGTTTATCACCCCGAACATCTGAGGGGAGGAACACATATGCAGTGCAACAAAAGATATGCAAATGGTCCAATCAAGGCTGCTTACTATGAAGCACTTTGAAGGGTGTTCGCCATTGAAGGCAGGATAGGGGTGTGCAATTGTAAAGATGGGTCGCATGAGCAATGGAGAATTCCCAATAGCTGTCAGGCAAGCAGGCCAAATGGCGCATCGCTTCAGCTTTGTCCATAACAGTTTGCATAAATCTTTCTGCGTGACCATTTTGTTGTGGAACATGGGGGGCACTATTAAATATTTTAATGCCCTCCCCCTTAAGCATGTCATCATATGTGGCAGATTTGTATTCACCACTGAAATCAGACATCCAACCCTGTACAGACACTTTGAATTACGTCTTCACCATAGATAAAAAGTGGCAGGTAGCCACCAATACAGCACCTTTAGTGCGCAAAGGTGTCATTCATGCCATTGAGGTGAAATCATTGAAGAATACAATGATGTACTTGTACTTGTGGTACGAGTTGGTTGGGAAGGATTTAATGTCTGAGTGGACTAGCTCAAAGGTGCACTTAGTGTGAATGTTTGATGAGGGGAAGGTATGTTGAGGCTGTTTGCCTTTAATGCAGCCAGGGCAGACTGAAGTCATTGTTTCCGGGATCGTGAAATCCAGAAGCCCAGTGGTGTGTTGCTTCGCTTGTTTGGCAACCTCTTTTGAGGGGTGACCCAGTTGTCTATGGATTGTCTTATAGTTGATGGTTGCATGGGTGGAGCCAATGACACGGAATGCTTTCAAAGTGTACATATTATGGCCTAATTGACCAGTAATGAAGGGCGCTAGTATAGAACCATCACCATATGTCACAGTGATTGTGTCAATCTGACTGTGTACCTTAGCTCCTGCTTGTAACAGGTGCCCAAGCGAAATGAGATTGACACCAGAGTCAGGGATATGCCTGACATTGTGCAGCACCAAGTCATGGGTGGGATGATTGATGTCAAACCATCGAAGAGAAATGGTTCCCTTCCCTTCTACCCAAATGAAAGAAGTGGCAGCAGTTTGCACTGGTATCTGCTCATCCTTATGAAACTTATGATAAGTCATAAAGGCATCATGCAGTGGAGTGAAGTGCATTGAAGCACCTAAGTCCAGGATCAAATGGGTTCTCATCTTATCCATTATTTCCGTGCACTTAGAACAATTACAACAAATATCATTGCAAGATTGTACACTACCACACATATTAACTAGACTACTAGCTATAAGTGCAAAAGCTGCTGTTAGCGAATCAGGTGTGAAGGATGAAGAAGGGACTGACCACATGTGTGGAAAATCAGGATCCTCACCCCCATTCTTAGAGCCATATATATCGATCAGGTCCTCCTCATCCCAGGAGGATGCAGGAGGCACCATGATGTCCTTGCAGTGGGAGTGCTTAGAGCGCTTGATGGGAGGAGGAGAGTCAGAATCCGACTTGGGAATTGGCTCAAGCTGTGAGGCGAGTGAAGTGGTGGTGGCAGTGGAGGATGAGGACACCAAGGAGGAGGAGGAGGAGGCAGAGGTGATGGCAGTGCTTGCCAGGAAAGATGGCCCATGTGATTGCAGCCCACTGTCAAGGGACTGTATCATTTCAGAGGATGGCTGGATCTCAAGCTGATGGGCGAGATCAAAAGCCTCCTGTATTCCAATATGGAACGCAGGACCTTGTTGTCCTTGAAACATAGAGGTGGGACAGTGGGCAAGGGTACACAGATTGGGGAACAGCTTAGGACTGATCATATGGGTGAAGGAGGCGATATGGGCGTGGGGCTGCTCAGACTGAGCACCTTGCTTCTTGCATTGGTTTTTACCACCACACTTACCACGCTTTCCTTTCTTCTTCAAGGCATTGCCTTTGGGCACCTGCTGTTGCTCAAAGTTGGGGTTGGCACCCTTGCACTTAACAGTGCTGATCTTATTGGCTTGGGGGCACTGGTGCCAGTGCTGTGCAGCATATGGCACTGGTCCCATGAGAGGACTGCAACCTGCTGGATTTCCTTGATGGTAGGGGTTTTGGGTTTCCTCTGGGAGTCTTTGGCTTGTGCAATCATTTGCACTACCATGTCCATGGATGATGGGAGCTTGGTGAGCAATAGCATCACCTGGATGTTTTTGGGGAAAAAGTACCCCACTTGTTCGAGCTGAGAGAAAAGCATAACCACCTTGTTTAGAGATGGTGTTGGATGGGAGGAGGCGGCAATTTTGGTGTCAAGGAGCTCCTTGAATAGCGCAAATTTGCTGGAGATCCCTGGAGCATCATAGGTCTCCTTCAAGGTCTTGAGAAGGTGCATCGCATTCAACTCCTGACTGTATTTCTGCCTGAGGGACTCAGACAGATGGAGCTAGATGGACCTGACAATCATATCATTCACCTTGATCCATTAGATATAGAAATCATGACCATCCTTGGTCATCTCAGAGTTGACTATGGGCTTGTCGAAGTCAACTACCCAAGTGCATCCGGTAGCTTGAATGTAGGCCATCATGGCCGGCCACCACAAAGTCCAGTTGGCTCTATTGAAGATCGGAATCGACAAAGAGGAAGCCCCAGAGGAAGACATTGTTTGAAGTCTGTAATGTGAACATGTCAGTGTTTTGGACTGACATAGTTTCCCCATACCAGTGCCCTGCACAAAAATGCAGTGGGACACAAGCCATCGTTTCAAGGTTTACCCACATGTGGCATTACTACACAGTGGTTCACATACAGTGTTTCCATGCAGTAAAGAACTGGTCTGACTAGTTCGCAGACAATGCTGCCATTAGGCACAAATGTCGCGGTGCTAGCCAGGGCTCATAACCTGATGAATGTGCTATGTACTACAGCAGTAGTTGTACTTGAGGGAGGAAGTACTAGCTCACCGGTTTGGATAAAGGTTGAAGTTGACAGTACAATGTGGTAACTGGACAAGTAGTTATCAGAACTCAGATACTGAGTTCGAATGTATATACTACAGGTTCGCTTATGTACTCTTACTATATGTGGTAACCTAATGTACTACTGTACTTTTAGTATACTATTTAGTAGTGTGAGTCACACCTGTGAGTCACGCCTACTATATTGAACAGTAATAGATACATATTCAACAAAGCCCACCAAACTCCAAATAGGAGTACCCAAACCCTTCAATGGAAACCCTGCGAAAGCCATTGCCTGGCTCAATGCAGTGGTATTTTATATCCATGTCAATAGTGTTACGATCCTGGTTGAGGCCCAGATTATTCATTTTCTTCACCTTACTTTTCCCCTTCATTACGGAGGAAGAATGTAGAGACCTAGTGAGGAACCCACTTTTCAAGAGCCTCTCACAACAACCACCACTTCCCATCTACACTCTCTTACTCTTCTTCTTGTTGAGTCACGCTTCACTTTCATGCTTCACTTGTTGAGTCACACTTTACCTGTTTCAGTTATGATTTACCTTTCCTTACATAATGGACCTCTCCTTGTCATCATTCTATGATGACTTGTATCCCCTTACTCATCTCCTTACATAGCTTACTGCGCGCTCAGCTTTACACAGCACTCACTGCCGTGTGCAGCACACACTGCCTTACACAGCACTCACTGCCCCATGCAGCACACATTGCCTTATGTAGCCCTTTACTGCAGCTACTGCCTTATGCAGCCTTCTAGCCTAGTATAAGTAGTCTACCCTCTTCACTGGCATTTCCCAGCCAGTTCTATGCACTTGGATGTACTTCTCTTCTCTAGTACCTTCCTATGCAATATCTGGTCTCCTGAAGTACTTGTATGTGACAATACTTTGAGGTCCTCGTCACACCAACATCAGGAGCCATGTGTCAAGTGCTCTCAGTTCTCAAGAAGCATTAGAGAGAGCAGTTGCATCCTCAGTGTCACTTGTTCTACGATTCACTTCATACGATCTCATGACGATGAATTAATGAACCTAACAAATAGCAAAGTTTACAACTCTGAAGCAAAATGGGTTGTGTTATTTACCTTAAATCCTTAACAGGACACAGGTGCACACAAAAGATACTGACTTAGAAACAAGAGATAATTGAGGAGAAAACTTAATGAGAACTTGACTGGAGTTCTTCATTGAGATGCATTTGTTTATATACTATACAAATGCTGTGCTACTGGTCCATTCACATGTGGCTATACAAGTCTGCCCTAAGATATGACATCATGGAATGTTCTGGAATGATTACCTAAGAATGTCATGTAACTGTGAGAACCAAAGTGGTCCATGACTTGAAAGATATTAAATCCAAAAGATAAAAGATGATCTGATAAGATAAAATAAGATCAAGGGAGATTAGATAAGCTTAAAATTGACAACATTACCCCCCTTCTAGTCCTCGATTTCCAGGCGAGAGAAAGATGGTACTTCGACCATTGTCAGATTTTCAAAGGGTTTAAATAAACTGTCAAAGAGTGTATGTGTCATGTTGAGTCTGCGCGAGGTGGAGGGGTTGGACTTGTAAAGTTTGCGATAAATGCTTTTGTTTTTAAGATGAGACACTGATTCCCATGTGTGATCTTTGTCTTGTTTGCCCTTCCAATGGACGAGGAATTTGATGCACCCATGCTCGAGATGAAAGTCAACGACATAGTCAACCTCATATTCTTCATGGCCCTCATCTGATATGTCTACTGGCCCTGGGGTGGATGAAGATTGTGAAGGGAATTTTTCTATGTAGGGTTTAATGGCTTACATTCATCATCAGGTGAATGCACATCGTCTTTGGTAAAGTGAGTGTATAGGCATTGGATCCAGCTGATGCCATAATAAGATAGGGTCCAATCCAGTGTTCCATCAGTTTCTTAGACTGCCTGGGAAGGCAGAGATTGGTTGTGGATAGCCAGACATGTTGTCTGACTGAAAAGGAAGGAGCATCGGAGCGTAGCTTGTCCGCATGTTTCTTCATTTCCATTTGAGCCTTCTTTAGGTTATCAAGCATAGTTTGAAATTTAGTGGCAAAGTCCGTTGCTGTGGGGGAGGAAGAGGTTTTGGGTTCAATACCCATGTGTGGTTCATATGTTTTCATCAACAAAAACGGGGAAGTGCCGGTGGCAGAATGAATGTGGTTGTTGTAGTTAAACTGGGTGATGACTAGCCAATCTGCCCATTCATCTTGTTTTTTGTGTGTGAAAATGTGTAAAAACAATTGTAATTTGTGGTTCAACTGCTTGGTTTGTCCATCCATCTAGGGATGGAACACTGTTGACATACGGAGTTTGATTGATAACATAGTGCTAAGTTCCTTTGTGATTTGTGCGGCAAATTGAGGACCTTGGTCCGATACAATAGAGGATGGAAGTCCATGATGCTTCCAGATGTTGTCTCAATATAATTTAGCAGTTCCCAAGGCTGTCATGGACTTAACCATGGGAATGAACTCAGCTTCTTTACTTAATTTATCAATGATGACTAAGACTGTGTCAAAGCCATTAGAGGGGGGGAGGTCAGTAATGAAATCCACGGAAATGTCTGTTCATGGTTTTGTGGGGATAGAAAGGGGAATTAATTTTCCACTTGGGTGTTGAGTGGAACCTTTGGCCTGTGCGCAAGCCTCGCATCTCTTTACATACTCCTTGATGTGATCGCGGAGGTTTTCCCAGATGTAGGATCTGGAGATAAGGGCCCATGTGTGGTTCATACCTCCATGTCCTGCAAATACAGAATCATGGAAGAATTCCAAGATATTTTGCCATAATCATCCTACATTTGGAATGAAGACTTTGTCCTTGATGCGAAGGATGCCTTCTCTGTCTATTACAACTCCTTTTGGTAGTTCACTTTCCTTTAGCAAAGCTACCGCTTCTTTTACTTTTCCAATACCATTCCTGGGTCAGAGATTAAACCTTGTATCCATTCTGGTTTAATCAGGGTGACAGTGTGGTTGTCATTTTCGATGCTAATTGTGTGATCCTCTCATCATAAGAGTGCATTGGCCTTTCCCATAGCTGTTCCTGTTATTGACCAGAAGGAAATTGAACCTTGTCAGATATTGTTGCCAACAGGCTTGTTGGTGGGTGAGATCCTGCGATTTCATGAAGTACTGAAGATTTGTGTGATCAGTCCAAATCTCAAATTGGTGGCAAGCTCCTTCGAGATAGTGTCACCAAACATCAAGTCCTTGTATTATTGCCAACATTTCTTTGTTGGTGATTTGATAGTTACGTTGAGTGCTATCCATTGCATGTAAGAAGAATCCTATGAGGTGCCATCGGCCTTCTTTTTCTATTAATAGGATACCTCCTGTTGCAAAATCTAAAATATCCGTTTACATCCAGAATTGTTGGTCTATATCCGGGTAGGCAAGGACTGGGGCCGTGGTGAAGGCTTCCTTAAGGGTATTGAAGACGCCTTGTTCAGCTTCATCCCACATCCACAGGTGATCCTTTTTGGTTAGATTGTGCAAGGGTCGCACAATGGCATAAAAGTCCTTTATGAATCTTCGATAGAAGTTTGCTAGTCCGAGGAAACTTCTCACTCCTTTCACATTTTTTGATGTTGGCCATCCTTTCACAGCTTCCACCTTGCCGCCTTCCATTTTGATGC
>JBBPLF010000452.1:0-25441 GCA_038089615.1 Aureoboletus auriporus
GAACTCCAGTCAAGTTCTCGTTGAGCTTTCCCCTCAATTCCTCTTGTCTCTTAGTCAGTATCAACTGTGTGCGCCTGTGTCCAGTATTGGATTAGGGTCGACAACACGTGGAGGAAGAAAAAATGCGTAGCGGATGTGAGAAACGCGGAGAACTCCTGGTCGGACATCCTGGAAGGGCAAATACTAGACTCAAGAAATGTGATAATTTGTTTGAGCCTAGCATCCTGCTGGATGCCTTTTGGAGAACACGGGATAGGAGGGGTCTTGATGACACCATCAGATTGGGAGAATGGAGGGGGATCTGTAGATAGCACAAGTGACTCAACGGCCAAAGACAGGCGATCATACGAGCATAAGCGCACAGGGGAAGCCGTCCCAGTAGTGCACCCATGAGGATGGCACGGAAGGACAAGCTGAGCTGGGAAATAGGACTGATTGTTTAGCAATTGTATGGAGAAGGAATAGGATTTGTCAAGCCAATCCTCTATGTCATCGTGTTCTGGTATATCCTCCTCAGCAGGAGGGCGGCACGATAAGCTGTCTGCACCCATATGATAATCTGCAGGGACATGGACAAGACGAAAATGGAAAATAAGAATACCCATGATCCAACGATTAATGGTTGCATTTGGTTGAAGGTCAGGGTTGTTGATCATACCCTTGACATACTTGGCGTCCATTTTGACTGTAAAGTTAGCGATGTTAAAATAAAAATGCAAACAGCGCAGAGTGCACGAAATAATCCGTAAAGCTCGAGCTTTGCCTGGGAATAGTGACTCTCGACTTCATTAAGTGTAATAGAGCCAAAACAGTTCGGATAGCATTTGCCGTCCTCCTTGTTTTGGGAAAGAATGAAACCAACAGCGATATAAGATGTATCCACAGCAAGTACCACTTCCTGACCACACTCATAGTCGAGATGACACAAAGTAGGTGATTCGAGTATCGCATTTTTAAGATGCTGCATGGCTTCCTGCTGGGCTGTGCCCCATGAAAACGGAATGCCTTTCTGTGTCAAATCAACAAGTGGTTTGGCAATTGATGCCTAACCTTGGATAAAAATGTGTAACACACCGCATGTCCTGAGAAACCCGCGGACCTGGCTAAGTGTAGTGCATTCAGGCCAGTCACGGATTTTCTGGACTTTCGGATCCGGGGGAATGTGACCTTTGAAGGTATATTTATGACCAATGACAATTGCATCCAGAGCAGCAAGGATGAACTTCTTGGCTGAGATGGTTGCACTGACATTCTCGAGATGCTGTAAAATGCGGTTAACAACTACAAGATGATTCCATATAAACCTTCAAATTCCAGAGTTTTCTGGAATCATTTCATAGGAACCATCTGCATGCTGATAGCGGGTAGTACCGGATTTGATGGGGAGGTCATTGATAAATGGCATAGTATGGTCGGGTATTTCATCTTGAAGAACAAAGGCCATGTCAGCCTGATAGATCTGCACCGCATTTGTATATCCCATAGGGACAGTGGTTAAGCAGTGAGGTTCAAAAGGAGTTGAAAAGGAAGTCATATCACGGAAGTCAACGTGTAATGGCCGCTGATCATAGCCAGCAAAAAGATCCATCATGCCGTAGACTGCATAACCCGTGAAGGATTCCACAAAGTGCTCAACAAACGGAGGTACAGATGCATCACGGATAGTAACAGCATTAAGGGGTTGGAGGTCGTGTATGAGACAGAAAGTCTTGCCATCCTGTTTGAGGACACAAAACCAACGGGATCGATATGCAGTGGTGGAGGGTTCATAGACACCTGACGCAATGCGATCTTTGATGATTTGTATCGCCTCCTTCTGGATAGAAGGCGGGACTGGGATGTTGCGAAGTACCCAAGGAGTATGAGGTACAGTTGGAATCTTCACTGCTGGAACATAACGCTCGTCGAGCCGTCCACATTCAATAGGGACCCAAGCGAACGCCATCTCATGGATGTGCACTAACCAGCGGACGAGTTTAAGTTCATCTGGCCAAAGCCATTGAGCGGGATCAAGGTTGAGTGCGTCTGTGCGCTTTTGGGTAAAGCGTATGCCTGGAATAAAATTGGGAGGGTGAGTAGGCAAAGGCGGTAATCTGCCTAATGGTTCAGCTGGTAGGCTGCACACAATGCAGAACTCTTCTGTAACTGGAGTGGAAACAGAGCAAACCTTCTTGGCAACAGGCTTATATGCGAACACATCGCAAATATGGAAATAATGAGATGAGGTATCAAACTCGTAAGTCAACTGCAACGCGGTAAGGTTAGTATGAGAAAGGACGGATTGAGTAGAGGAGAGGAATGGATATGAGGGGGAAGGCATAGGAGAAAACATAAAAAGTGAATGTGAAGGAGTAAGGGAAGGTTGAGTGACCAAAGAAACGGAAACAGTATTGGAAGTAACAGGTTGCGAAGAATCCGTAGCAGTCTCCGAAGGCAAAGACCACTCCACAACAAGATAACGCAAGAAAGGATATTTGGATAAAAACACATGCATACTGGGAAATGTAATGGAATCTCCCCACCATGAAGGCAGATCATCGGGACCTAAAAACCAAGTTCAACAATGCTTTGGTGGTTGTTGCAATGCAAACTGCAACAGCAACATGGACATCCGTTAGTCCATGTGCAGGTCAGCATCTTGAATTCTTTTCCATTATTGGGATCATGTAGGGTGATAGTTTGACTGCCGTCCAGAAAGTCCTCAGTAGTTGCAGACATAAGGCAATGAAAAGGATGGCCTAGGAGTAAATCAAAATTAGCACGATCAACTACTTGTACCTGAAGCAAGACTTCTCCAGGTGTTACGCTTAACTCGGGTAGAGGTAAACGTAGACCTGGTCGGTTCAGAGGTTCTATCTAGGACAAACGTTCGTCGTAGATGGTTCAAGGGTTCAAGGGTTCAAGGGGGTTCTTCCGATGACAACACTGTCGTCGGTGGTACAAAGGTTCGAAGGAGTGTCCACTCAGAGTAGGACGAGGACTACGAGGGAGACAAGGGATCCAAAGGATCAAAGACGATGTACAAGAGTGATGCTATTCCAGGTAGGTCAAGCGTAAGGTACATCGTTGGTATCGTAGAGTTTATATAGGAAAAGAAAAGGGGAATTACTAAGCAATAGAATGCGAGGGAATTCCAACGAATGTTTAGTAATACACAGCAAATAGGGTGAAAGAGGAAACGATGATGTCAAGCGGGCTGTACAGCAAGACACGTGTCCAATAGGAACACATAGAAGGGTAAGCAAGATGACAAGACGTCCGATGGGAACGTCCTAGAGAAGTAAGCAAGATGACAAGAGGAAAAATGAATAGGGGTGAATCGTAACACCAGGCCTGAAGGGCAAGGATAAGTTCTCCAGGACACCAAGCGTTGAATCGGTACTGGTGTTAGCGGATGTCATATGCATATGGTGATCAGAGCGGATAGGTTTCCTGAGTTGTTCCCAAACCCGCTTGGGCATGGCAATAATCTCAGAACTGCTGTCGAGAACGCAAGTGAGGGTATGTTTGGTGCCTACTACCTGGCCATCAAGACAGCACAGGGGTAGACTATGATGCGTGATGATTAAACTGTCATCCAAGCGCAGCACACGATCACTGAATTTGCAATCGACCTTGCCCGGATCGCGACTGGATAATTTGTTTACCTGTACAGTATTAGTATGAGAGGGAGATGAGTTGGAAATTTGTTTGGTAGTAGTCAGGTCGCGGAATTGCTTCCTGAACTCTGGAGCAATCGCAAAGAGGTCTTTAACTGCTATTGGAACAGTGGACTCTAGCACTGCATCGAGAACACGCTTTGGAGTGGTATCGTCCTTGAGAGGAAAGGAATACCTGTATTGTCTGGGGGGGAAAGTGTTTTGGTTAGCAACAGGAATGCACGGAGAACTGTTACTCGAAGACATGGAAGCAGGTATAAAACCACTGCGATCTGCGCTCTTCTCATGTACACGGGAGGAAAGAGGTGGTGTTGGAGGCCTAATGGAACCCATAGGGACCGAAGCGCGAGCATCCAGCACTTCAGGAGAGACAATAGACTCTAACTCCCCTAAGACTGTAGCAGAACGCGAATTTGGTTTGGTAGCAGGCTTCTTGGGCGGTACAGCTACGCCGTCAAAACAAACATGCTTCCCGCATTGCTGACCTTCCTTCGTAGCTTGGAAGGAGGCCCATGCTTGAGCGATAAAAGGCTGAAAATCTGGATCAGCTACATCAGGAGAATCGGGTACTTGTACATCTGATTCCATTGCCAATGCAACAGGTTCAAATTCAATAAGAGCATCAATAGGCGCATCTGCCACTGACCAAATGCCGGAGGTCATATGAGCATGTATATCCCTAGAAAAGGTATTGACCGAACTCAAAGAGCTCGTGTTAGTGGGAACCATTACAGAAGATGAGGAAGCAGATGATGTGCCTGCTCCCAAATGATCCAAGCAATCCTTAAGACAATGTGCACCCGGCACTCAAGGAATGCAAGAACTGTCAGGCATATACAGCCAGCGATCGGTTCCACGGATAGCACGCGATATGTGAATATACTCATCAACGTGAGGGCAACTGTTTACAAAGTGGGCAGGATCACCACAGAAGGCACATTTCGGGTTGCCTCCTTGCTGTTGGTGCCCTTGCTGTACAGTATTGGTGAACTTGGCCTTGACATTCCCACCCCCTTGTTGCGAAACTGGTCTTTGAGGAGCGGAAGTATGTTGTTGAGGGAACTGAGGATAATGTTGCGGTGAAGGTGTCGAAAATGGTGCTGCTGATGGAACTGCATTGCACAACACTGAGCCTGTCAAAAGAAACTTAGCCGCTTCAATGATATCAGCAATCGGGTATGGGTCATCAGGATGAATATCCGGTTTGACAATAGCCAACCAATGATGGATCTAGTTCTCAACATCTTGCAGAAAACCCACAAGGAACATGGAATTGCGTTCTGTCTCGGATAGCTTGTTCTTGGCAATGAGCTTGGCAGAGATTTTGGTAAACTTCTGCCGATACTCTCCCAGTTCATCTTGACTATGCATAGATTTCTTTTTGTAATCCTGTATAAGGTATTGTAGGTCAGCATGGCAGTAGCGATTATCACCCTCACATCCAGGATAGAGATCCTTGACTGCAGTGACAAATGCAGCCCATATGGGCAGATTAGCGCGAGCGCTGGGTAGGGTTTCCCAAACCTCAGCTTTGTCTAAATCCGCATATCGGATAGCAGCCTTAATCTGCTGTTCTTCGTTAAGAGCAGCTTGGGTTCCTAAAAACTCAATGTCTTCTAGGTAATGGGGTAATTGAGATGGTGTTTTCCCATTGAATTTGGGAGTGTTCTGGGTTCCCCAAAGAGGCATCTGAAAAGCATTCACATTTGCCATGGCGACAACAGGAGGGTTTGACACAGGAGAATTAGGAGGAGAAAGGGATATTGGTGAGACAAATAATGGAGTTATAGGATGAGTAGCCACTAATTGAGGGGACGAGCAGAACAAGTAAGAAAGATTTGGAGAAGACGCAGATGAAGCTGGTGATGGGGTTAGAGGTGATAGTGGAGAAGGTATCGGGAAAGGCGAAGATGATCGCGAAAAGAGAGGGGAATCCAGTAAGGGAGGAAGAGAATCAAGGCAAGGTGATGAATGGATAAATGCCCCTGGTAACTCTGGTGAGACGAAATGGGAATAACTAGTCGGTTGGTAACCAGGTAATGTATGGATACCGGATTGCAAAGGCGAGTTGGTATGTGTTTCAGACCTGTCAACAGATGACAAGTGGGACGCGTTTGACGGGTTTGGCAAATCTGATGATAGATGGTGCGATGTGTCTGTCGGATTTGACAGATCGGATGATAGGTGGAGTGACAAGGATCTATCAATGTCAGCTAGTTGCAATGTGACAGGATAAAAAAAATCAGAATCCTCGGAGAGGTTAAGATTGCGGAACTGCACAAGTAGGTTTTCTAGCTCGACTCTTTGGGGGTTTGGGCATAGTGTCCTTCTATTAGGTTCCTCTGGATCCCTCGTGGTGGGCTCCAGTTGAAGAGTAGTACAAGGCTCTGGATCTCAGGAATATGAGTCACAAAACCTTGGATTGCTGCTGTGGGTGGTAAGAAGGGAGCAATATGTTCATCCCTAAAGGGATATGCAAGAGGAATGAAAAGAGGGATAACTGGCCAAGACCCTTTGACCAGGGAAGAGCCTTAATGATGAACCCGAGACTTTCTGGAGTGTTTTGCTGAAAGTCTGCAGCGGATCCATGGAATGTGCAGTGTAATGCAAAGGACATGAAAGCAGAAAATGATAAGGACAATGAGGACTTGTGCGGAAGCCCTTAAGATGGTTGACAATTGAAGGGAACAATAGATGGAAGGACGAAAAAAGATGAATTTCAACTGTCTAAGTACAGTCTTTTATAGTCTGGGCATACCCTAGACTGAAACAAGTAAGGTACATGCATCACAATACCTGTCAAAGGCATGAAGACGACTAAATATGTGAATAAAGTACTTGATAAGGAAATCCAAGTCGTCAGGATGTGGTACAACTTGATACAATGAGTCATAAATGTAATGCGAGCAAAAGGACTTACCAGCAATGGAACCCGAGTGCGAATGCGGAACGTGGACTATGCAGATTTTGTTCGGATCATTGCGAGTTGATGCAAGAGAGTGCGGAAATGACTTTAGACAGCTGCAGTAGATGATGAAAACGTTAGGAAGGGGATAAGGATAAGGATGGAGAACGACCCAGGTGACGATTAGACCATATGTGAGAGTAGAGACTTATGGCTCTCTACACTGTTGTAACACTGAAGCACCTGCTCAGTGATCTGGCCCATCAATATCTCCCTCATTGGCCTTGTAGTTGGTGAAATCAATGTCCCCATTGAGAAAACCATCATCATGGTTGAGCCCATTATAAACTGGGCAATGGGTGTGAATGTGTCCATACTTGTTGCACTCTTTACATTGTTGTTGAAGACATTTGGCCTGGATGTGCCCTGGGGCATGTTTATGGCACCAAGGGCAGATGTACTTTCCATAGAAGATGCAGACATGATCTGCCTTTTTGCACTGGTGGCAGTGGAGTTGTTTCTTAGGAGGGCATGTAGGGATGTTGGAAGTGTCGATGTTGATGGGGTTTCGAGAGGTGCCTGCTTCATCCAAGGATGTCAATCTGGTTCCTCAAAAGAAATGGAGCATAGGGTGAAGGGTGTTTCCAAGGGTATCTAGGGTTGTCTGGGGGAGTCTTGGAGGTAGCAAACTCTCATGGCGAGTAAGAGCTCATTGTTGCATGTCCTCAGGGGCAGGAGTAGGGGAGCAGTTTGCAACTGGAGAGTCATCCGAAATGCAAAAGGTAGTGGAAGAATGAGTGTTGATTTTAGGGGATTGGAATGGAGAGTGGAGCAGGAAAGTATGTTCACTCAGGGGAGCATGGGGGTGGGACTTGTATGACAGGGGAAGGGGTCCTTTCCACAGACACAGGTGTGTCAAGGTTGAGGTCAAATGGTATGGTGCATGATGCATCCCCTACATAAGTCCTATACTCATTGATGCTCATGATGTCGAAGAATGGCTTTATGATGGGTCAGAGCAGGTTCTCGTTGATGTGGTCTATTAGGTGTCCAAATCCTTCCTTGTAGAGGAGATCAAGGATGAGGGAACGTGCTTCATCTACTCTGGTTTGCATGGCAGACATGAATTATTTGGGGGAGTCATGGAGAACGAGTTGATGAGCTGCCAAGCGGATGACTTGGTAGGTCCTAAAGAGGGTGCACAAATCTTTGGTTTTCTTATCATAGTTATAGTGTAAGTCCAGTTCCATGTGCAGGAAGAGAGTGGGGGTGGTCAGGACAGAGGCGAAGAGGATCTTTCGCAAGCGGGTTGGGAGATGATTGGAATAGACGACATAGGGGTAAGGTAGCTGAAGATGGTTGTTTTGTGCCATGAGGGACTCATAAGTTCCTCTGGCCATGATGTAGTTGCGAGAGACAATCAAGGAGGGGGTTTGCTGGGTCATGATTTGTAGTGCCAGGGACAGTTATTATACTTCCTGTTACAGAAGTATTGGTGTTCAAGGGGATGAGATGGTGGGAGATCATTGGAGTAAAGGAAGAACTTGTAGAAGGATAGTCTGGGTTGGATTTGAAGTTTTTTTTATGAAGCATTTACTGAGGGAAATCCTTGGGGTGAGAGGACTTATATTCATCCAGGAGAGTTTGTGCGTGTTTGAGGTTTCCCTCTGGTTCCCAGGTATTTTCTGCTATGGAGTATCCTTTCCAGGATACAAGGTATTGCCTTCATCCTTGTGTTCCTCTGTGTGAGAGGATGGTGTCTATTTCATATTCTTCTCCGCCAATCAGCTTGGGTGGTGGATCCAAGAAGTTGGGGCTGTGCTCTGCAGTCTCTCGATAAGGGGATAGGAGGGAGGCGTGAAAAACGTTGTGTATTTTCCAGGTTGGTGGCAGTTTGAGGCGGTATGATATAGGGAAGATGACCTGTGTGATTTCAAATGGTCCTTCTCGTTTGGGTGACAGCTTCCTTGATATGTACCACAGTCGAAGGTTTCTTTCTTTCAGCCACATCTTGTCTCCCACTTCCCAGGGGCAGAACCTTGAGGAAGTTCATTTCTTCATGATCCATTGGGTTTTCTCATGTGTGGCAAGAGCTTCCTGTCAGGCTTCCTCTAGTTTGGATAGGCATGTTTCCAGGGCAGGGAGGAACATCTTTCTGATTGGAGGATAAGAGCAGGGTTCATATCCCAAAATGAGGAAGAAGGGGGATTTTTGAGTGGAGTGAATTGTGGAATTGTGGGAGAACTCCGCCATAGGAAGTAGTTCTGCCCATTGTCCTGAGTGTCCATCACAGAATATGCATAGATAGGTTTCAAGTTCTTGGTTCACTCATTCGGTTTCTCCATCAGTTTGGGGGTGGTATGCAGACGAGAGTTTTAAATTATATTTCAGGAGTCTGGAAAGTTCTTTGGCAAAGGCTGATCCAAACTGTGGTCCCCTATCTGATATGCAGTGGTCATGTAGTCCATAGTGTTGGAATACATTGTGAAGAAAAGTTGGGCGACTCCTGCAGCATCAATTGTTTTGTGACAGGGTATGAGAATTACCCTCTTCGTAAGGCCATGGTCAACCACGACCATAACAGAGTCATAGTTATTGGATGGGGGCAGGTCAGTGATGAGGTCGACAGATACCTGTTGGAAGGGATGAGTGCAAGTGGAAGAGAGTGGTGTCAATGCTGGAGTGGTGGGCTGTGTGTTGACCTTGTTGGCTTGACAAGTTGCACATCCTTGGACAAATTTACGGATAAAGGTGGTCATTCCAGGCCACCAATAGTCCCATTGCATCAGGTTGGTGGTACGGAATATTCCCCCATGTCCCCTGTGGTTGCTTTCATGGATAAGGCAGACAAGCCCTTGCAGTGCTGGTTCCAGAACATAGAGGCAGTGTTTGTAGTATAGCATTCCTTTATTGTATTCCCATTCTTTTGGTTGGGATTTAGTGATTAGGGGGGTTCCCTCAGTTAGGGCTTTAAGGGCAGTGACAACTAAAGGGTCGGATGAGGTTGATTCGGTGATTTTCTTGACAAGAGCAAAGTCAAGAATGCAGACAAAGGTGTCCTCAGGTAGGAGGGTGACTTCCTGGCTATCCTGGGAAGTGTCTACGATGTCTCGTCGAGACAGTGCATCTGTGGGTCCCATCTGTGTTCCAGGTACCGGAGAGAAGAAGAGGTTGAAGTCTTGAAGGAATAACATCCATTGTGCCTGTCTTCTGGATAGTTTCTGTGGTTCCCTAAAGTAAGTGAGGTTTTTGTGGTTGGCAATGACCGTTACTGGGAATCCTGTTCCCTGTAGACAATGTTTCCATTCTTCTAGGGTGTGGATTACTCTGAGAAGTTCTCGGTCATAGATGTCGTAGTTTTGTTCAGCTGGGAAGAGGGTTTTCGAGAGGTAGGCGCAAGGGTGTAGGTCTCCATTGCTATCTACCTGCATGAGGATTGCCCCTATGGCCATTAAGAAGGCATCTGTTATAATGGTAAAGAGTTTTGTGACGTCGGGCATCTGGAGGACTGGTTTCTCAATGAATGTCTGTTTTATGGCTAGGAAGGCATCATTGCATTCTTTGGTCCATTTCCACTTGGCTCCCTTCTTGGTTAAGTCATGTAAAGGTTTTGCCTTAGTAAAGAAGTTCGAGATGAACTTCCTCTAGAAGTTGCAGAATCCGATGAACAATTGGACTGCTTTTATGGATTGGGGAGGTTGCCATTTGTGGATAGCCACCAGTTTTACTGGATCCATCTGGATCTGGTCTGCTCGGATGATCATTCCAAGGTATTCTACTTCTTCTTCATCAAAGAAACACTTCTTCTTCATCAAAGAAACACTTTTTCAGTTTCAATGATAGACGATGTTCTCTGAGTCATTGGAGGACTTGATGAGTTTGTTCCTGGTGGATGGTTGGGTCGTTGGAGTGGATGAGGATATTATCCATGTATATGATCAACCATCCTTCTGCTATAAGGTCAGTGAAGGTATGGTCCATCAGGGCCTGGAATGTTGCTGGGGAGTTACACATGCTGAAGAACATTACAGTTGGTTCAAAGAGTCTCATGGGGGTTATGAATGCTGCCTTCCATCTGTCCTGCGGTTTGATGAGGATGTTGTTGTATCCCATCGGATATCCATTTAAGTAAAGATGGATGATCCTTTAAGCTGGTTGATGAGATCTGAGATGAGTGGGAGCGGGTAGGCATTTTTGGTGGTGTGGGAGTTTAGGTATCGGTAATCCTGGCATGGTCGTATGGATCCATTCTTCTTTGGTATGAAGAAGAAGGGGGATGCTTGTGGGGATTTGGATGGAACTATTTTCCCAGATTTCAGATGTTCATCAATGAAATCCTTGTAGGCTTCCTTTTCCTTGGAGTTCAGAGAATATACCTTGGCTATCTTAGGTATGAAGGTCTGGTTGAGGTCAATGACATGGTCAAATGGTTGAGAGAGTGGTAGTTCATCTCCTTCTCGTTTGGCAAAGACGTCGGCAAAATCCTTGTATTCGAGAGGGAGTGGTTTTTCTTCATGGGGTTCTTTTACTGCAAGCTCAGTTGCAAGTGTATCCTTTTATCTATTCTCTTTCTCCATAGTTTGGCTATCTTCTCATCTGGGTCTAGTTCTAGATATCGGATGAGGTTTCTCTGGTATGTGGCTTCGGGGGAGTCATGTTGTGGGGTTCTGGGTTTATCAGGGAGGGTAACTTTTCCTGTTGTCCAGTTTATTGTGGGGTTGGTCTCTCGGAGCCACATTATTCCAAGGATTAGGTTTTCTTTTCCACAGTTGATGACAAGGAAATCCCTTTCCTCGTTTACTTCTCCAATCCAGATTGTAAGGGTGACTTTGTGGTGGATTATCCCTCCTGTGTTTGGAGATCCGTCTGCATTGTATGCCTTCTTGGGTTTGTCTAGTTGGATTTGTTTGTATTTTTCTTCTTCACTAGATCGCAATCTATGAAGTCTCTGCTTGCTCCACAGTCTACGAGGGCAAATGTGTCGACAATTTGGTCATTTTCTTGTTCAAACAGTGAGATGGGAATTTGCATGGATTCACTGTTTGGATTGGACACAAATACTGGTGCTATTACTTCAGGATGGGAGAGCGTCAACCCTTTCCTCCTGCCTAAAAATCCTTCTTTGGGATTTCTTCTTCTTCGACCTGGGTTGCGGCAATGGTTTCCAGTTTGTCAATCTCGTAGAGGACATCGAGTGTGCGTACAAGTTCCTCCTTAGTAACACCTCTCTCTTTAAGGGTGTCCTGGTACTCTTCGAACTTGGTCTTTCTGACATGTTCATTTCTGGCGGGGTTCCTCTGCGGGCAAGGGGAGGCCCAGTTGTTGCTCTTTCCTTGTCCTTCAGGATGTTTGTCTCGGGAGTGGTTCTTGGGGTGACATCCTACCTGATGGCATCTGAAACACTTGTCATTTTTCATGTGTTCAGCCTTCTCTATTGGTGAAAGTCTGGTGAAGTTGATGTGAACAGTGTCAACATCCATGGTGTTGGGGTCCCTGGGAGATCTTCCTTTGACCTGGAAGTCTACCTTTTGTCCTTTTTGCACATCCTCTATCCTTTTGTTCTGAGTGCGGAATACTCCAGAAAGTCTGAGCCATTCTGAGAGTTTGTCAAGGAGGAGATTGATGGAGAGGATCTTTGTGGAGATGTCTGGGTCCAGTCCTTTTATGAGATAGTTTATCTTGGTTAATTCATTGTCAATTCCTGCTATGGCCTCTGCTGTTACGATTCACCCCTATTCATTTCTTCTTTGTCAACCTTGCTTACTTCTCCTAGATATTCCTATTGGATGTCTTGTCATTTTGCTTACACTCTCATGTGTTCCTATCAGACACATGTCTTGCTGTACAGCCTGCTTGACATCATCATTTCCTTTTCTATCCTACTTGCTGTGTATTACTAAACATTCCTTCACATTCTATTACTTAGTAATCTCCCTTCCCTTTCCCTATATAAACCTTACAATACCAATGATGTACCTCATGCTTGACCTACCTGGAATAAGCATCATACCTTGCATCGTCTCTGATCCCTTGTCTTCCTTGTCTTCCTTGTAGTCCTCATCCTATGCTGAGTGGATGCTCCCTTGAAATCCTTGAAACCACCAATGATTGTCTTATCATTGGAAGACCCCCTTGAACCCTTGAACCCTTGAACTATCTATGATGAATGTTTGTCCTAGACAGAACCTTTGAACTGACCAGGTCTACGTTCTCCTCTATCTGAGTCGAGTGTAACAAAAGGTCAAGCGTGCTCTAAACAGGCTACCACCGTTGTAAGCCTTTTATCACCATTTCCCACCATTGTCCCTTGCCCGACCCTCATTGGGGTTGCCACCGAACCCCAGCTCAAGAATCTACTTCTGAGCCCAAACCTGATCCTTCCCTCACTGACCTCGAGGAGGAACTTGACCTTGACACCACCCTCCTCACTGAAGAAGAATGAAGGAAAGACCTTGACTTAGCTCACACTTTGTCTGCTGCCTTGAATATTCCACAAGTACCTATGCCACCGTCCTCAACCCCAGTTGCCCCTCATACCAATCCCTTTGCCTTACCCTTATCCTTACCACCCATGTCCCCAACTATGTCCACTACTACCACGAAACCCACAGAACTTTGTATCAGAACACCAGATTCCTTCAACGGAAACCCAGCCAAAGCTATGATATGGCTTGATATCATTGTATTCTATCTCATCGTCAACAAGAAAGTCTATGACTCCAAAGCCAAACGGGTTGCCTTCATCCTATCCTATATAATAAAAGGAATTGCCACCACTTGGGCAGCCACCTTCCACCAGAAAGCCTTAAGTGGAAAAACCCCAGACTTAGAAACCTTTGCCGACTTTCATTCTGCATTCAAAACAGCCTTCAAGAAGAAGGACACCACTGAGAAAGCTATTGCATGGCTTTCCACCTATCAAATGCCCAACAATGGTGACCTCTCCGAATACATCACTATGTTCCAAAACAATGTTATCATCTCAGGAATCACAGACAATGGTGTCTTGAAATCATTCTTTGGAGCAAGACTCCCTGTCTCCATGTCCAAAAAGATCAGTGAATCAACCAAGGACACCAAAACCATTGACAACTGGTATGAAAGAGCACAAGAAGTTCAAACCAGGAAAGACCTCGCCAAAGCTTTTGCCCAGCAACACTGTAGCAACGTCACTATCCAAACCTACACCCCCTCATCCTCAAAAACCCAGAAAAAACCTAATGACCCAGATGCCATGGATGTCAACACTATCTGCATCTCCAAACTCACTCCAGAAGAATGCAAACAGTGCAGAGAAAAAGGACTTTGCTTCCATTGCAGGAAACCAGGACACATGAGTGGGGAATGCCCCCATTTTTCCAATAAGGAAACCTCTGTCAAGAAAACCACCGAAGAGGAAGAAATCCCCAACCTCATGGACATCAATGATGACAAAGAAACCATCTGTAGGGTATCTTTCACTGTTATGATTCGCCCCTATTCATTCTTTTTCCATCACCCAAACCCCTGTGTGTCCTTACCAACTCAAACCCCATATATCCTACCAAACCTCCCCTTCAAACATTCTCATCAGACATCCTGATACCCCGGACTCCTCTCTGACATGCTCTATCACATATACCTTTTCCTCCACACAATCCATCGGACACCCTGTCACCCCCTCATGTGACCTATCGAGCTATCTTGTCATGCTCACCGTTTAATGAACGTCTCATCATCCTCCTGCATAATTGAGATACTCCATCATCATGTTCACTCCTTTGCATGATCCAATGGACACCCTATTGCCCAATAATCCCTTCATACGTCCTGGTTGGATACCTCATATTGTCACCATGTTCATCCCTTCACATGATCCCATCAGACACCTCATCATCCTGCTTACTTCTTCATATGTTCTCATCAGATGCCTCATCATCCTGTTTACATCTTCAACAATTCCATCGGATGTCTCATCATCCCGCTTACTTCTTCAACGTCCTCATCAGAGGCCCTGTCATCCTGCTTACTCTTCAACATTCTCATCAGATGTCTCGTCATCCTACTTACTTCTTCAGACATTTCCATCGGATGCCCTGTTATCATGATTACCTTCGTGTACATTCCTATCAGACACATGTCTCGCTGCACCGCCTGCTTGACATCATTGTTTCCTCTTTTGTCTCACTTGCTATATATTACTAAACATTCTCTGGAATTCCTTCACATTCTATTGCTTAGTAATTCCCTTTTCCTTTCCCTATATAAACCCTATGATACAAACAATGTACCTCACACTTGACGTACCTGGAATAGCATCATATCTTGCATCATCTCTGATCCCTTGGATCCCTTGTCTTCCTTGTAGTCCTCATCCTACTCTGAGTGGACACTCCCTTGAAACCCTTAAAACCACCAACAATTGTCTTATCATTGGAAGACCCCCTTGAACCCTTGAACCATCTACAACAAATGTTCATCCTAGACAGAACCCCTGAACTGACCAGGTCTACGATCACCTCTACCCAAGATGAGCATAACATTCACCTCAACAGATTTTTGAAGAGGGGAACTCGATCGACGCAAGTCTCCCCTATTCTTAGATGTGATGCTGTACATGTACAATCCTTGATCAAATCTATGCAAATCCCTGTTCAGATTGTTGTACCTTCACATACTCTTCAAACTGTCAAAACCTATGCCCTCGTTGACAGCAGAGCCAATATTTCTTGTATTGACCGCCACTTCATCCAGAAACATGGACTACCCACTACTAAACTCGAAAAACCCATTCAAGTACAAAACACCAACTCTTCCTACAATAACAACAGTGATGTCCGGTATACCTGTGACCTCTTCCTTGTCATCAAAGGTATCACTCAACAAACCACCTTCCACATCATGTCCTGTAGATGTGACAACTTCATACTAGGACTTCCATGGCTCAAGAAGACCAACCCACAGGTTGATTGGGCCAAATGAACTCTCTCCCTTAACAAATCCCTTGACAAATCCAAAGATCTCTTCCATTCCCACATGGAAGACATCAAATGACACGACTCCTTCTATAAGAAGGCAACACCATCACCACCTTCACGACATGTCCACATCAATACCACTACAGAACATCACCTCTTCTCATACCTGGATTAGGAAATTGAATCCCAATACATCTGACAAGCTCTTGACAATAGGATGCTCCACCATATCATTCGATGTGGATCTTGCTTCATTCCTAAGGGATCCCCAGTTATTGCCAAACTAACCACTGCCACAGAGCTCACCATGACAGCCAAAAAGAACAAACCCAAGATCACCCTTCCCTCCAAATACCAGAACTTCACCTCAGTCTTCTCTAAAGAGGCAACTGACCATGTACCTCCCTCTTGTCCCTATGACCGTGAAATCAATACCAAAGACACCTTTATCCCAAAAATAGGAAAAGTCTACCCTCTCTCTCCCAAAGAACGAAAAGCAACTGAAACTTTTCTTGACAAACACCTTGCCTCCAGAAAAATCCTTCTGTCCAATTCTCCCCAAGCATCTCCCTTTTTCTTCGTCAAAAAGAAAGATGGAGGCCTTCATCCCTGCCAAGACTACCGATACCTCAACGAACATACTGTTCAAGATGCATATCCCCTCCCTCTTATTTCAGACCTTGTTGACAAACTTTAAGGAGCAAAGGTCTTTACAAAATTTGACATCAGATGGGGGGGGGTACAACAATGTCTGCATCAAGGACAGACATCAATGGAAAGCTGCCTTCATCACCCATAAAGGCCTCTTTGAACCCACCATCATGTTCTTTGGTCTCAACAACTCCTCTGCTACATTTCAATGTTTTATGAACAACTCCTTCAGAGATATGATCTCAGAAGGATGGCTCATCATCTATATGGATGACCTCCTTATTTTCTCCCCTGATGACAACACCCACACTGAACAAACCCAACATGTCCTCCAATGAATGAAGGAACTCAACCTCCACCTAAAATTAGAAAAATGCACATTTGCCACCAATGAAGTGGAATATCTGGGAATGATTGTCAAACCCAGACAATTAGCCATGGATCCCGTCAAACTAGATGGAATTGCCAAATGGCCTACACCAACCAAAGTCAAGGAAGTCCGTTCCTTCCTAGGTTTCGCCAACTTCTATCGACGATTCATTCCCGATTACTTCACCATCACACGTCCTCTTATTGATCTTACCAAAAAGGACCTTGTCTGGAACTGGACCCCCTCCTGCCAACAAAGCTTTGACAGGCTCAATGAGCTTTTCCTGTCAAAACCTGTTCTCCATCTCCCTGAGCTCTCCTCCCCCTTCACCATCACCACTGATGCCTCGAAGTTCGCCTCAGGTGCCATTCTACTCCAAACAGACCCTAATGGAGATTGGCACCCTTGCTCCTACCTATCATGGTCATTCTCTCCCACTGAATGGAATTATGACATCTATGATAGGGAACTCCTCGCTGTCATCCACACCCTGAAAACATGGCGACATTACCTTTATGGATCCCCTTTTCCAGTGCAGGTCTTTACCGACCATAAAAACTTAACTTACTTCCGCCAACCGCAAGCCCTTAATTGATGACAAGCCCGCTGGCTCCTCGATTTAGCTGACTTTGACCTCAAAATGATCCATGTCCCAGGCAAACTTCTTACAGGACCTGATACCTTTTCCTACCATCCAGACCTTGTTCCTGACTCCTTCTCCAAAAATGATGAAACAATCCTCATTTCCCCCTCCCTCTTTGTTAACATCATTGACACCACCCTTGCTGACCATATCAAATCCTCCTCCACCTCTGACCCTCTGGTCACCCAAACCCTCCAGTCTCTGGATGGTGACATTCTCCCCGCCTTCCGCTCCCGCCTCTCTAATTGGCAAACCACCAACAGGGTCCTTATCTACAAGGGACATGTCTACATCCCTGCTGACGACTTCCTTCGTCACTTTGTTCTCACCCATAGCCATGACCATGAAACCATGGACCACCCCGGATTCCTCAAAACCTACCAGCTGGTCTCTGCTGAATTTTTGTGTCCTGGTCTTGCCTCCTACGTCCACAAATACATCGAGGGTTGTGCTAGTTGTCAGCAAAATAAATCTAACACCCATCCCACCTGCCCTCCACTCCTTCCCATCCAGTCCTCCACATCTCGTCCCTTCCAACAAATCTCCTGTGATCTGATTGTTGATCTCCCTCCCTCCGCCAGCTTCAACTGTCTGTTGGTTGTGGTTGACCATGGGCTTACTAAGGGGGTAATTCTCTGGCCTACTAAGACAACTATCACCACTGAGGGCGTTGCTGCCCTCTTTTTCCACAAAGTCTACAAATGATTTGGCTTATATGACAAAATCATCTCTGATCGTGGTCCTTAATTCGCCTCGTCCTTTACAAAAGAACTCCTTGGCTATAATCTTTCCCTCTCCATTGCCTACCATCCACAATCAGATGGGGAAATGGAATGAGTAAACCAAGAAGTCGAAACATATCTCTGCATCTTCTGCAGAAATAACCCTGCCTCATGGTCCGACTCCATTTCCCATGCCAAATTCACCCACAATCACTGCCCTCACTCCATCACCCAACAATCCCCATTCTACCTAATGATGGGATACAAACCCTGTGCTCTTCCTACTGTCATTCCCAAAACCACCCTCCCTGCTGTCAAAGAACAATTGAAAACCCTTACCGCTGCTTGCAATGAGGGCCTTGCTGCCCATGAACTAGCCCAACAAGTCATGGCTTCCCGAACCAGGAAAATGTTCTCCCCCTTCCAAAAGGAGACAAGGTTTGGCTAGAAGCACGGAACCTGAAATGCTCTATTGCCAACCCAAAATTCGCCCTGAAACAAGAAGGACCTTTTACCATTGTCAAGGTTCTATCCCCGATCACCTACCAACTCCAACTACCCCAAACTTGGAAGATTCACCCCATGTTCCACACTTCCCTCTTATCACCCTATCGCAAAAACAATGTACACAGCCCGAACTTCCCAGCACCACCACCTGACCTTATTGCCAATGAGGAAGAATACAAAATTGAGAAGATTCTATGCCACAGAGGAACCCCGTCCCGTCAGTCATTCCTGATCCGATAGAAGGGATACACAGCTGAGGATGACTCATGGGTTCCTGAGCACAACCTGAAACATGCAAAGTCCACTCTTCTTAACTATAAAAACTGTCATTTTTCCGTCTTTCAAGAAAAATACTTTGTAAATGAAACCTCGAATTCCAACCCAGTCTCTCTTTCTACAAATTCTTCTTCCTCTATCCAAATGACCTTCCACCATCCCACCCTCTCGAACATCAATACTTCTGCAACAGAAAATATAGTAATTGTTCCTGGCATTACAAATCGTGATCCACCATGCCTATTATCTACCCTCACCATTCTACCACCACTACTCCTACTCCCTCCATCTCTATTTCTTCCATTACTGTACCTTTGTCTGATAGACTTTCTTCTCGTTCTTCCTCCCCTGCATTCCCCGAATCTTGGAGCACCGAATCTTGAGGTCCAAATACTGAAGCCATTCCTCCAGTACCCCTCAATAACCCTGTCCAATCCATCGACCTTCCCCTCTTTGCCTTTCATACTCAGGAAATTCCTACTGCTGCAGCCCTAGATCTTATGGCCAGACAAATCCTTAACCCCTGAATGGCCATCTACTTTGGAAGCCACTTTAACATGGAATCCCCCCTTTGGAACCTCCACCGCACCTTCCTCCAAAACCAATGCCTCACAAACCTTCTCTCCCTCGCCTCTTCTAATGAGAGTATTGTATCATTCATCAAATCCAAATCCAAACCAAGGGAAACCTCCTTGCCGCCCTCTACCAATTACAGATGCCTCTCGCCATCTCTGAAATCAACCGATACCACAGAGAACTAGGCGAAGCCCAAGCTCGAAGTGAACAACAAACTGGTACCCCGGTCCCGTCTTTCCACCTTCCTCTCCAGTCCCTTCTACCCCATCAGCGTCCTCCACCAAAGTCACAATCAAAAAACAACAAGCAGAACAAATGGCAATAGCCATCGCTCAATGGTTGTTACCTCCAGGAATCATGTCCTTTGCCACATGGTGGGAAGTTGAAGGGCGACGACCACCCTCTAACCCCACCGACCAGTGTTTCCATTGCCAACTGTCCAGATTACCATTGTTGCCATTGTCAAATCATCCAACCTGGACATGTTGCCTCCTGATGTTCTTAGCATCATTGTTCCCCTCTGACCACCATTTCACTCTCTATGACCAGTACTTCCTCTACCCATCCGATTCCCATCCCTCCCCCAAACTTTTGCGTTCCTCACATGATCTCAGCAAACACCTCGGCCCCACGTTGACATTGTTGTACTTGGTGATGTAGCAGACAGCACTCAGACTGCCCCTTGGTCCAAGCTCGTCAACAATCCAAATCTCCTTCTCCCCCCACTTCCTATGCCGACAAAGATCATGGAGATGACATTTGGGATGATACTGCCATAGCAAACATCACCAGTTCACCAGATGTGAACTATGATTTTAAATCCTTTCTTTTGATGTTCTCTTCAAAGCTTCAAACGTACTCGGGGGGTAATGTTACAATTCACCCCTATTCATTTCTTCTTTGTCAACCTTGCTTACTTTTCCTAGACATTCCTATCAGACATCTTGTCATTTTGCTTACTCTCTCATGCATTCCTATTGGACACATGTCTTGCTGTACAGCCCGCTTGACATCATCATTTCCTTTTCTATCCTACTTGCTGTGTATTACTAAACATTCCCTGAGATTCCTTCACATTCTATCACTTAGTAATCTCCCTTCCCTTTCCCTATATAAACCCTATGATACCAATGATGTACCTCATGCTTGACCTACCTGGAATAGCATCATACCTTGCATCATCTCTGATCCCTTGGATCCCTTGTCTTTCTTGTAGTTCTCATCCTACCCTGAGTGGACACTCCCTTGAAATCCTTGAAACTGTTATGATTTTCCCTTATGACCCCTCTTTTCCTTATGCCTATGGACTCATCGTCTCCCCTCGTGTCTTCGCAAGACACCTATCTTCTTCTCCTTATTAGGTTCTTTCATCTTCTCGCCTCACTTGTTGAGTCACGCCTGATGAACACCTGATGTACACTTGTTGAGTCATGCCTTATCTTTTCTTACGTAACAGACCAATCCTCTCCTCATCATCATTCTCCTTATATAATGACTTGTGTTCCTTTACTCATCAATACATAGCCCGTACTGCGCATATCGCCTTACACAGTGCGCAGTCACATAGCCCTTACTATGCACACTGGATTGCGCAGTATCGTACATCATATAAGTAGTTACCAGACTTTGCCTGTATTTCCCCAGCTAGTTCTACACAATTCAGCATTGTTACTTAGTACATCCACGAGCCCCAAGTGTGTGCATTGGGTAGTGAGACATCTCTTTTCTTTGCTTTGCCCACAACAAGTCTCCGAACTACTTCGAGTGTTCGCTATGCTACGTTCCAATGCCCAGCGTTAACAGAAACCACCAATGATTGTCTTATTGTTGGAAGACCCCCTTGAACCCTTGAACCCTTGAACTATCTACGATGAATGTTCATCCTAGACAGAATCTTTGAACTGACCAGGTCTATGTTCTCCTTTACCCAAGTCAAGCGTAACATCTATGGCTGTTGTCGACCCTAATCCAATACTGGACACAGGCACACACAAAAGATACTGACTGAGAGACAAGAAAGATGAGGGGAAAGCTCAATGAGAACTTGACTGGAGTTCTCCATTGAGAATGCATTGCTTATATACTAAATACAGTACATGCTGTGCTAATGGTCCGTGCGTGTGTGGCTATGTATGTCTGCCCTAAAGTATAATGTCATGGAATGTTCTGGACTGATTATCTAAGAATGTCATGTGACCGTGAGAACCAAAGTGGTCCATGACTTGAAAGATGCTAAGTCTGAAAAATAAAAGATTAAAAGATAAGATAAGATCAAGAAAGATTAGATAAGCGTAAAATTGACAACAGCGGCCAAGAAGGCCATGATGTAGTTGGTGTATTCAGCATCACCCTTTCCTTGCTGAGTTAGCTTGTCCAGCTGATCCCTTGCTTGGTTCTTGTAATTGAAGGGGAAGAAGGTCTTCTCGAATAGATCCATGAGTTTAGTAAAGGTGAGATCCTTTACTACGTTGTTGATGAGTTGGACATAGATCGATTCGGAGAAGGGGCTTCCTCAACCCTTGCTCATCTTTGCAAGAGTGGTTAGGACCTTGGCATTCTCATTGTAGAATTTCTGGTTCATGTTGAAGTAGGCGGTCATGGCCATCTTCCAACATATTGCATCCTTTGGGTCCCCAAAAAAGTCTGTGGGCAGTCTGGCTTTAAGTTCAATGTCTTTGTTTCCATGATCCGACATTTCTATGTCAGGATTTGGGTCTTCAGGTGGTGATGGCGGTTGTCTAAAATGGATGGGTGGTGCATCTTGGATCCTCCAGTGCTCAGTGGGGATTGGTGCTGGAAGAGCGAAGAGTGCAGATGGCATTTGAATATTGTCTGAGGATTCAGAAGGTGGACGTATGGTCCATCCTCATCGTGATCCTTGTCCAGAAATGGTGAGCGTATCTTTCTGTTAGGTGACAGAGATAGAGTTAAAGAGCTAGTTTTTTTGTTAACGCTGGGCGTCAGAACAGAGCACAGAGTACACTTGAAGTAGTATGAAGACTTGTTGTGGGTGAAGCAAAGAGAATAGAAGTCTCACTACCCAATGCACACACTTGGGGCTCATGGATGTGCTAAGTAACAACACTGAATTGTGTAGAACTAGCTGGGGAATACAAGACAGATCAAGTGGCTACTTATACTAACGATGTGCTGTGTAATTCTATGTGTGCAGTAGTAGCAGTGCTTGCTGTGTACTGCATAAAGCAGGGTCCGCAGTATCATGGCTATGTGATGGTAGTAAAGGGGATACAAGGCATTGCATCAAGAAGGCAATGCCGAGGAATGGAATGTAGTCCATCATGGTTCCGAAGCTTGAGGATCAAGGATCGAAGTATAAATGTGGTTCCGAGGAGTTCCGAGGAGTTCCCTGAGGTCCTGGTCGAAGATGAAGGTGTTAGACGAGGAAATAAAGTGTAAACATGGTTTTGAAGGGCTCCAAAGGGTTCCCTGTGATTCTGGTTGAAGGTGAACATTATAGATGTGGTTCCGAAGGATTACAGAATGGAAGCAAAAGAACTAGTGAGGAAAAGATGACGAGTGTCTGGCAAAGACACGAGGGGAAACAATGAGTCCATAGACGTAAGGAAAAGATGGGTCATAGGGGAAAACTGTAACAGATGGAGCTTGAGAGAACCAATGGTTGTATCATTAGCCTTGATCCATTGGGTGTAGAAATCCCTGGCATCCTTGCTTGACTCGGCAGTAAGAACGAGCTTGTCGAAATTGACTACCCAAAAGCATCCAGTCGCTTGGACATAGGCCATCATGGCCGGCCACCACAAAGTCCAGTTGGCTCCATTGAAGATTAGGATCAATGCAGAGGAAGTGGGGGAAGACATTGTTGAGATCTGTAATGCAAATATGTTAGCATTTTGGACCAACATACGTAGTCTTCCATACTAGTGCCCTGCGCAAAAGTGCAGTGGGACACAATGCCGTTTTTACAAGGTTTATCCACATGCAGCATTACTGCGCAGTGGTTCACATGCAGCATTTCCATGCAGTGAAGAACCAGTCTGATTAGTTTGCAAACAATGCAGCCATTATGTGCAAACATCATGGTGCTAGCCAGGGCTCATAACCTATTGAAGTGGCTACATACTACAGGAGTAGAATAGACCTGAGGGAGGAAGTACTAGCTCACCGGTTCAAGTAAACGTTGAGCTAACAGCACATAGTGGTAACTGGACAAGTCGTTATTAGAACTCAGATGCTGAGTTCAAATGTATATACTACAGGTTCACTTATGTATTCTTACTATATGCGGTAACCTAACATACTACAGTACTTTTAATATATATGTTGAACAATAATAGATACATATTCAACAACCTCACTGGCAGTGATGGTGGATGATACTGTGGCAAATGGCAGTCAGATCCCATTAGCCAGCAGTGGATCAGCAATCCAGCAGAGTCAGCGGAGGTGGACGACATTATGCAATCACTAAAGCATAAGGCAAATTCAGAGGATGGAAATTGGACCCACTCACTTCTGATGACAAAGGCTCATATGGAACGGATGCTGTCATGGTCCCTTGAAACATGTCCAATGTTAGAGATGGCACTCCATGCATTGGAATGTGCATTTGACGACATGTCAGCAGGTTGTGCTGTGTAGCCCACATTGGAAGTCAATTTGAAGGAACATGAATTCATCACCCAACAGCTTGAAAGTATTGCATTTAAAGTCACAGCATGGATGCTATGGACAAGGCAAGTTCCTGCTCAAAAGACTCAGACATATTGAGCTTGACAAAACTTATGTGTCTCACCACAGATGCTTTGAGCTGGTGAAAGTACAACGAAAGCACATCATGATGTCAGATTCCGCTGCCATCAACGGTGTCATGAGGAAGTACCTTCTCAAACAGGAGCTTGTCCAAAGTGACCTGAAGGTACATTTTGAGATCCATCTCATCAATTGGAAGGGGTGGCAGCAAAAGCTCAACAAGGGTGAAATTGATCTGAAGGGTGCATGTCAATGAGATTCCATCGGCACCTTATTATTGATCACCAACCAGTCATGGTCTAGAAAACCACTACCAGCTGTATTCTCAGCCTCAGCTGCCTGTCTCAGACAGTTTCTTCTAGCTCTCCATTTGGATGTGGTGGTTAGAGATCTATCACTATGGGCATGAACTGGAAGCAGATGACTGCATATTCCCTTCAATGGGTGCAAACAGCATTGTGCAGCCTCACGAGCCACTCTCCCACAACAGTGTTCAGAAGTGGATCAATGAGGTGACCACAAGCTCTGGCATTTGTGGTTCTTTTTCAACCCATTGCTTTCCATGAGGTGGCACCCAGTACCGCTTCATGTTTGCTCCAATTGGAGAGCGATGGACATTGGCAAAGGTGCAGTGGTGGGGTGGTTGGGCAGAAAATGAGCACGTAAGGGCAGTTCAATGGATCACCTCCCAGTGCTGATCACTTCTCATGATATTCACAGCAGGACACACTCATATGATACCTCCTTGATGAGCTTCACAGTTACAAGACAGATTACAGTGATGTGCTCGCTCCTGCTCCACTTGTTTACTTGAATGTCAACAAGTCCTTGATGGGCGAGGCCACTCTCATTCAGCCAGTCTCGGTGGAGGACGTCCGGTTGATGATAGATTCATTTGACAGCTGTGTTTCCAATCTGAGAACTCAGATGATCAGTGCCCACAGGGCCGTCTGCAAGCTGACCAACATTGTCTCAAACAGGCCTCAGGCTGGGCCCGGGACTGGCATGCCAGTGACAACAGCTGCAAGCCTGAGCACTCCCAGCACTGCCATGTTGCTGGTCAAGCCAACCACAACCATGACACGGCTCACAATCAAGGTTCCACCTCTCTCATCAGCATTGGCTCACCAAAATGCTGCGACAAGGAATGGCCTGGCCCAGGGCGCCATGGATACTCAGGCTGCTGGTACTGTAATTCCCACCAGGTCCAGCTCACCCATGGCCACTGCTGACTTGCCCGGGTCATGCCGGCCATCGGGTACTACTAGTAGCACCGGCGCCTGTGACTTGCTCCCCACTCCTGGTCTTGTCATACCAGATGTCCCCGTCCGCAATCGTGACGGGTCCCGTCGCCCCAAGAGCCAGTCGTGGCAAGACATTGTCAAGCACTGGACCGAAGGTGACCCAGCACTCGGGCTCGACACCCCACTCAAAGACTGGCCCC
>JBBPLF010000453.1:0-25439 GCA_038089615.1 Aureoboletus auriporus
ATTTCGAAGCCTTTTTCGCGACCGACGGCGCGGCCCTCAATGAGGCCGTGGATACGGCCGTGAGCGAAGCCGTCTTGGTAACCTTGATCGTAGAATCTGGAAGTGTGAATGGTTTAGAATTAGAAATGGAAATGGAAACGACAAGGGGGTGCGGACGTTTGTTCGAGGTCGACGAGTTGCTCGAGGTCGACGGTATCGGTCATGATCAGTACTTGTGAACTGTAGTAGCGCGAGAGAATGAAGTAGGTTGTTTGCCACTATTTATTCAGGTTTACTTGTGGCCTTCAATAGGCAAGTCACGCACCCTCCTGATCATCGGAGAAGACCGATATCGATTGGCAGTGGGATGGCACTTGCGGAGGCTCCATGAAGATAATCGATGTCTACTGAAGATATTCTAAAGTCCTTCTGCCCTCCATACCAGTAATACACAATGTCTACCGTCAGCCGATTTGACACTCAAACCGTGCGCGCTTGGAATAAGCCTCTGCCTGACACCCTGGCTCAGATCATTTTCCCCCGTCCATTCGTCGCTCCTCCTCGTCTTCCCCATGGGATCCGTCAGCTAGATATGGACAAATGCGCCAACATCCGTGTCAATGCAACGATCGAGAACATTACCCAGACTTCTGGTGTCTATCACATCATATCTTGGGCCGAAACTACTCTTTACAGCGCCATTGTTGAGTCACTCAATATTGCTCCTGCCAACTTGGAGTTCTTGACTGGCGAGCACACCCGCGACTTGTCCAGCGATCCCGAATCCCCCGCCTTCAAGCGCATCACCTTTGAGCGTCCTTTCCTCACCCCTCCCAAAGTGCTCGTCTTCTTCAACTACTTCGATCTTGACAAAAACCACAACTGGCGTCTCACTACCACCGCCACTGAAATAGACACCAACGGATTCACGCTCGGGATCGAAACCTGGTGTGACACGATCCTTTATGCCGCTCGGGCATGTTGGATCGCCTATCCCGAGGACCGCGCACATATCTTTAGCAGATCTGTCAGTACGCAAGACATTCGACCTTGGGACAAGCCCCAGCTCCAACACAGTAAAAGTATAGGTTTTGGAGACGTCGAGTTCTGGAAGAACCCAAACGTCTTCGTGGCTTGGAACACGTTCGACATCGACTGCGGGGCCAGCTTTCGTCTCAGTGCATACGTCGATGAAGTCACTCAGACAAGATTGACCTGGCATATAGATTCTTGGTGCGATACCATTCTCTACGGCGCTAGCGCCACCATCATCGCTGTCAACTGAACGCATGGCATCCCTCTTTTCCTTCAACTGTTTGATGGACCTAAATCTTGCCTTTTTCTGTCGTTTTAGAGATGGGAGGTGTGCATGCGTGTGTCAATTACTCCTTTCTTCGTGGATTTCTTATACCCCCCCTTCCTCTTCCGTCTGTCTTAGAAGTGTGTTACATCGAGTATGTTCGTCAGCGAATAGCGTGTTCGTTATATTTTTTCCGTCGTGGTCTTTACACGAGGATTCTTGGCATCCTCGATCTTAGCCAAGCGGCCTATGGATGTTTCCGGTTATAGAATCGAATCACTATGTCGTTCGAAAGGGTCTGAGTCCCTTAAAGGAATAAGCTTCAAAGCGTGGCCTGTACTCGAGTACGTCCTCCTGCAAACTACCATTGCAAGTCCACTCCGCTACCATATACCACTGTCTTTCAAATTTCGCGATGCCGTCCGAATCTGCTCTCATTCCAAGTCCCGCAGGCGGGTCACCACGCCCTTCGCTCGACGACAGCATCTCCGACTCTCGTCAATGGTTGTTGTATTGTACCGTGCATTGTAATTAATTAGCTTCCACGGACGTTGAATTGAAGCTTAAAGTAATGCCCAAGTATTGGAACATTAGTCCCACTTCAAGGGCGAATACAAGTTACGATGCCGGCGTACACGAGTATATAAATAATACAGACAGATGCCAAAAAATTGTTACATCTTCAAGCTTCAAAGCTTCAGAATATGCATAGATGTGTACTAGAGGACAGTACTGTGGAATGCCCAAACGAAAATTGTTTGTTTTTTTTGTCAGGACCGTGCCATCGGTGGGATGCCCCTTTGAACTATACCAGTGATGTACGATGCCTGAGACTCGTTGGAGAGATCTTCGAGAGATCTTTGCTTTGTCTCTGGAATGAGGAGCGTTGACAAGATACCAGTGAACATGGCAAAGGAAAGAAATTGGAGGCTGTTTTTCAAGTGTTTCTCAGAGTGGGAACCAACAAAGAACAAAAACAATCACAAGATACTCACATAATCTGCATAGCATTGAAGTTTTTCGACGACTGGTGGCCAATTACGAGCTGTGCAATAATCGCGCCCAACTTGCCGCATGCTGCGGAAATACCGTGTACAGTAGCACGGTACCGGGTAGGGAAGGCTTCTCCGGGGATGATAAACGTGGTCGTGTTTGGACCAAAGTTGAGGAAAAAATTGGTAAGACAATACAAAGAGATAAATGCGTGTTGACCTGACGCCGTAGAATTATTCGTAAGAGGGACGTAGGCAAAAGCTATGGGCAGAATGAGTTCATCGACAGCTAAGGTGTAAAATGAGAGTATATTTACCCATAATTAGAGAGAGTGCTGTCAGAACAGTAAATCCCATCAGTTGGATTGGCTTGCGACCCCATGAATCGATGAAGAAGAAAGACGCCAAGAACCCAGGGATATAGCCAGCGACAGTCAATACAAGGCTTCCAGTGCAAATCCTGAACAAGCTCCCGTAAACGTCCTCAGGACGATTGCCGTCGATATGACCAAAGTTGCTATACGTCAGAAGAGCGGAGCTATTGAGGGCAAGACTGTAAAATGGAATCTGGACGTGCGTCAGGACATGAATCCGACCATGACTGAAACTGCGGTCTCACGCCGAGTGCGAACCGAGAGTAGGTTGTGCCAATGAGAACGTAGAGGTTGTCCCACTTCGAGAAATACCTCGTAAAATCTGCCAAGGATGCCCGAGGTGCAGCGACAATTTGTTCCTCTGCCCCCTTGGATACAGCATGTTGGCTGATTGACAAAATGGTGCTGATGTCACGATTCGCTCGAGTAATATTGCGTTCAATATCCATTGTGAAACGAGGCGTCTCAGGAATGGTAAGGCGGCAATAGTATGCGATCAGTCCAGGAATACACCCAAAACCGATGAGGAGACGCCAGGTACAGTCAACAGGATCAACGCAGGGGTAGTCTGCATCAAGAATGGCATTTCTATAAGCAACGACAACGATCATTCCAACAAGACTGGCAGCTAATAGAGGACTCGTCAGAAAGTGATTTTATAATAAAAACTATGAACGCACCGAGTTGCCCCCAGGCTTGGGTAGCAAAGACGGTAGTCATCAGACGACCCCGGGTCCGGATCGGGGAAAATTCTGACATGATGATGGCACTTAGAGGGTGGTCACCCCCACTGCCAATCCCCATCTGGTATGTTCATGACATCACACGAGCGCTGAATGGTCTCGAAGTGCTTACAATAAAACGCCAGAGGATTAGAACACTGATAATATTAACAGCGTGCCCGGGGCCGGCAAGAGATTGGCCAAAGGTAGCGGTGGTCATGATGACGAGCTCGACACCATCTTTACTCGGATAGTGAGGGGAGGAGTGAGAGGGCTAATGAATGATTCATCACTCACAGATGCACTTGCGGCCAAGGATATCTGCGAGGCGACCAAAGACTAGGTGACCGATCAGATTGCCAATGGGAGTGGCAACTTTAAGGCCCGTGGACTGCCAAGGACTGAGATCACCTGCGAAGAACGACATAAATAATTGTAATGAACAATACGGAAGAAGTGAAGCCTCCATACCATTTTCATTGCCGTAAACATAACCCAACATGCAGACGCTGATGCTGATGGCAAACATATCATAGCTAGAGGGGATTCAACATATCACCTGATGAAAATGGTTGAATCGACTTGCGCATCGACAAAGAAACCGACAGCTACAACGAAACATATCTTAGCATGGGACCAACTGCGGGAGATGTAAATAAGAGGGAATACTGTTATACAACAGTACAATGAGTCAACTTACGAAAAACGCGCCTTGTCGATCCGTTCCAAAGCAATGCGACGGTGCTCATTCATGGCAGCCACTTCGTACCAAGATCGAGAACTTGTGGTTCCTTTGAAAACCCCTTCGGCGCAGTCCATCCGAATGAACTGCTGTCAAGAATGAGTTGTGTGTACTTCCAACGCCCAGAAATATCACAGACTGCACATCTCGCGTCGTACAACGTCGTCTTTTATATCTGTATCATTGACAGAGGGCAAAGGGAAACGGGTTTGGAGGGCGTATCGCGGCGTTTGTCATTTTTGACAGTGGCGACTCGGACTTGGAGACAGCTGTCGTGGCTGTCACCCAATATTATTGAAGAATCCGTCCGAGCCCCCGCCTCGGGGAGCCCCGAGCCGGGCCGAGATGAACCTAGGCCGAGGATCCGGGCCGGGCACTATCCACACTCGAATAACGGCGCTGGCACCACAGCGATTATCGATCAGTTGTCATTTTGCACTGCCCAACCCATCTAATAGCAATGGCCCTGTGATATCCACGTCACCCGGACCAACTTGAACAACGCCGTCAACGTGGCACTTCCCTGCTCTCACTGACGTCGTCCCTGGGTCTGAAAGGCCTACCGCCAGCCACCTGATCAAGCGTTGCAACGACCATGTTTTTTTTCCGAACCACGCAATACCGGACTCTATCCTATACACCCAGTGACCCCTCACTGGCAGAATGGCTAGCTGAAATGCATCTCAATGAACTTTCAAGGATTCTATCCCGAGTATCATGCTTCTCATGCCAGTGAACGTCATGGTATTCGCCAATTCATCAACAAGTAGTAAGTAGCATCGACGGACGTTACAGATCTAACCCATCGTCCGGCCGCATCTGAACATTTAATCCCATTTCAAGGGGTGAACACAAGTTACGATGCAGTACATAGGTATAAATAATCGAGACACAACTCCCCAGCGCTACATCTTCATACACAGAATATTTTTATAATGCGCAGACTTGGATCCCCACTGGCAATGTCAGGATCGTGGAATGCCTGCACGAAGATTTTTGTTTCTGTCTTGTCAAGGCCATGTAATTGGCGGGATCCCCCTTTTGATTACACTAGTGATGTACGACTCCTGACACTCATTGGAGATATCTTCGAGGGTTTTTTGCTTCGTCTCTGGAATGAGCAGCGTTGACAAGACCCCAGTGAACATGACAAAGGAAAGAATTTCTAGGCTGCGTTTCAGGTGTGACATGTCTCAGAGTTGGGACGCACAGGAACCAACCAAAAAGAAAACGACCAAACAATACTCACATGACCTGCATGGCTTGGACGTTGTTCAAAAATTGGTGGCCAATCGCAAGTTGTGCAATGATCGCACCAAACTTGCCACATGCTGCAGAAATACCGTGTGCGGTGGCGCGGTATCGGGTGGGGAAGGCCTCTCCGGGGATGATAAACGTGGTCGTGTTTGGACCAAAGTTGAGGAAAAAGTTGGTGAGGCAATATAAACAGATGAACGCGTGTTGACCTGGCACAGTGGAATTGAGTGGGACGTAGGCAAAGGCTATAAAGTGGACTGAGCCTATTTACGATTGGGGGGTGGGACGCAGAACACACATACCCATGATGAAAAAGAGCACTGTCAGAACAGCAAAACCCATCAGTTGGATTGATTTGCGACCCCATGAATCGATGAAGAAGAAAGACGCCCAGAACCCAGGGATGTAGCCAGCAATGGTCAATATAAGACTTCCGGTGCAAATCCTGAAGAGGCTCTCGTAAACGTCCTCGGAACGATCACCATCTATTTGACCAAAGTTGCTATACGTCAGAAGAGCGGAGCTATTGAGGGCAAGACTGTAAAATGGAATCTGAGCGTGCGTCAGGACGTGGATGTAACCATATGGCTCAAAGTGCGATGCTCACGTCGAGTGCAAACCAAGAATAAGATGTACCGATGAGAACTTTCAAGTTGTCCCACCTGGAGAAATACGTTGTAAAATCGGCAAAGGATGCCCGAGGTGCTGCGACAATTTGTTCCCCATCCACGCCATTGTTGGATGCATCACGTTGGTTGTTTGTTAAAATGTTGCTGATGTCACGATTCGCTCGAGTAATATTGCGTTCAATATCCATTGTGAAACGAGGTGTCTCAGGAATGGTAAGGCGGCAATAGTACGCGATCAGTCCAGGAATACACCCAAAACCTATGAGGAGACGCCAGGTACAGTCAACGCGATCGGCGCCGGCGTCGAGAATAGCATCTCTATAAGCAACGACAACGATCATTCCAACCAGACTGGCAGCTAATAGGGGGCTCATCAAAAAGCGAAATTTGGAATAAATCTATGAGCGCACCGAGTTGCCCCCATCCTTGGGTAGCAAAGACGGCAGTCATCAGACGACCGCGGATCCGGATCGGGGCAAACTCTGACATGATGGTGGCACTTAGAGGGCAGTTACCCCCACAGCCAATCCCCATCTGACAAGTTCATGACATCATGCAAGCGCTGAAGAGAGCCTCGAAGTACTCACGATAAAACGCCAAAGGATTAGAACACTGATAATATTAACGGCGTACCCGGGGCCGGCAAGAGACTGGCCGAAGGTAGCGGTGGTCATGATGACGAGTTCGACACCATCTTTAGTCGAATAGTTTAGTTGAGCAAGGAGTAAGAAGGTCGACAGTTCATCACTCACACATACGCTTGCGGCCAAGTATATCTGCAAGGCAACCAAAGACTAGTTGACCGATCAGATTGCCGACGGGAGTGGCAACTTTAAGACCCGTGGACTGCCAAGGACTGAGATCACCTGAAGAACGGCATATGAATGTAATGAAGAAGACAGAGAAGCTTATGTACCATGTTCATTACCGTAAACATAGCCCAACATGGAGACGATGATGCTGATGGCAAACATATCATAGCTAAGGAAGATCAGCATATCATTATGTCCTAGAATAATTGGATGGGCTTACGCATCGGTAAAGAAGCCGACGCCGGCAACAAAACATATTTTTGCATGGGACCAACTACGGGAGGGATAAATGAGAGGTATAACAAGAGATTTCAAAGAATCAACTGACGAAAAACGCGCATTGTCGATCCGTTCCAAAGCACTGCGACGATGTTCGTTGATGACAGCTACTTCATTGTACCGAGGTTGGGGATTTGAGTTTCTTTCGAAAACCCGCTCAGCTCTGCCGATCATCCCAATTTACCACTGGGAATGTTTGTCGTGAGTTGTGTGTACTTTCTGGCCAGCCCGAAATATCATACCTTGGGGAGTATATATAATTCGCAGCGACAATGTGACCGAGCCTGGCGCCTCCCGCCAGGGCGACAGTGACTCATTGATTGGTCTACATTTTGCACATTCGTCGATTTAAGCTGCCAAAAGTCGATCCAACGTAGTGGCCCTCGCCGAATAATCATCGGCGCCTCACCTCAGCCCTTAGTTATTACACTGTTGTTCAGGCACAGTTAGTAAAGTCCTGGAGGCCGGTCCTGATCAGCTCTGTCAAAGTCACACGTCATCGGGTTTTTCGACGCTGCAGGTAGGGCCTATGACGAACTATAGCGTGGGTGGGATTCCCACAGATTGTCGTACCGCCCTAACAGTGGCGACGTTAGTTAATGCTTCACAAAGTTTAAACCCCTTGAAACGTTCGGTCTTGGCAAACATTGATATGTCCGACGTTTTCCACCCTGAATTAGCATGAAGCAAATAGAAGAAACTAGTCCAGAGAAGGCGATTTTTGCACCAGGTGCCAATTCCGAACGACTAGTCTTCCTGAAAGTCTCGGGACTGAACGCGAGGACATGAGGGTAGGGTGTGATTGTCGGGTCTGCATTGGAGGGTATACAAGATTAGTGATACGATGCGAATTAAATGAAGGCATGTGAATGAGTCAGACACGCTTAAAACCCCTCCTTCCCCAAATCCCACTCTCTGACACTGCCCTTCTTCTTGTATTCGATTTCCATGATACTGTCGCCACCTTCGCTATACTTCTTGAGCTTTGAAGTCGGGAGCTTCTTGTCACTGGTGTCGAAGCCCAACTTTTCTAGCCTCTTTTTCTCTTCTTTGTCCTCCCTGCGCTGACGTAGAAGTTCCAGCATAGCGTCCCAGGCTTCGTATTCTGAGTCGTTAATGAGCCCTGTTTTAGGCACAGTAGGGACGGATAGGGGGGTAACATCGAGACGAGGGTCGTAAGAATCTTCAAAATATTTATCCATCTTGGACGGGAGAGCGGCGGGAGGAAGTGGGGGTGGTGAAATTGAAGGTGAGCGGACGGATGTCGATGACACGGGACGACCACGTGGTCGACGGGGAGGGGGCGGAGGTAGAGGAGACGGCGAGCGTACCCGCGGTGAGCTGACCGGTGATAAGACACCATCGACATATCTTTCCTTGCCCTTTGATGTGTGGCCAGACTTGGTGTCGATGTCTGCTATATCGTCTTCAACAAGAGTCCGTGAAGAGCGCGAGGGTGTGGATATGTTGCGTGGTACACTATCACAATCTGGTTTTTCTCTTTGAGCATCTTGGTCTTCCAATGGAGATGGTGGGCGGCTGCGTTTGTGAGATGTGGAATCTTGTTTTTGCTCGGGATGTGGTGAGCGACTTGTTCCCCGTAGACGGCTGTGGATCCTCTCGTTATCTCTGCTCTCGTGCCGCCTGTGTTTTCGTCGGCTACCTTCACCGCGGCGTGAATCCTTGTCCCTGGTCCGATCTTGCGACGATGTGCGCTTGTGGCTGCTCCTATGTCTGCGATCTCGATCTCGCTCACGTTTGCTGTCTTGTGAGCCCGATAGCGAGCAATATCTCCGCCTACTCCGCTTGTGCTCCCTCTCTTGTTCATCCTCACTTGGGTCCCTTCTCCAATCGCCGTTCCAAGCTCTCGAATGTGGTCGTGACCGTTCCCCATCTCGGGCCTTCCTTGAATGCCATTCGTCCGAGTCACAGTCATCCCGCCTCTTGCGCCGCCTCGATCGTTCTGCAGCGGCAGCCTCTTCCGCGCGTGCCCTCCTTTCTCTTCGCTCCTGCTCGTCTCGTTCTCTTTTTATCTCTTGAGCTGCAACCGCCTGTGCACGCAATATGGTTTTGTTATGGTCGTCAGTGCTCCGGATGATGGATGATAGGAAGCGCTTGTTGGGACGAGGTGCATTTGGGTCTGGACTGTATCCGGGGTGTCATAAAACTGGTCACGCGACATGGTTTAAATGAACTGCGCACCCGGCTGGCAAGTAAGCCTGTATCCCTAGTTTGTCGTAGCTCTCAGCCTTCTGTTTTGCTTCTTTGAGGATGATGTCCGCGACATGCTTGTCGAGATCTTCGTCTGGGACGGTGGAGGACACGGAAGAGCCCATCGAGGCTCGCACGAGGGTTGAGACGACTGAGGACAGCGTCGACTTGGACATTCGGTGACGACTTGGTGTCGGGTGTGTAGGTAGTACCAGTTGGGACTTTGATCTTGTTTGCTTTGGTGGCTCTGCTCGGTCCTGCCTAGACGAGAGTAGGCTACACCCTGTCGCGAACAACCAGCGCACTTTGTGCTCATATTTTTTTGGCCAGGCACCCCACCGCCAATCAAACATACTAGGGACGTGCTTCAAGAAATGTCCCTGTTTGTGACCATTCATTGTCACCGCACTTGCTCCGTTCTTGTTCCGGATCTGACTCTTCAACTCATGACGGATGTCCCAGTAGGTATTCATTGTCATATATAAGTGATATATGACTTACCCCATAATTGTTACTGATCTGTTATTGTCCACTTTCGCACTGTAGACTTGAATCCAAAACTGGTCAGAGTATCTGTGAATAATCGGTACCAGATCGGGACAAGTGAGAACTATATACTTTCAATCGTCAAGTGAGGTGGGCCGCTTGTTATCGTTTTCGATCTCAGTAAAGCTGATGTCTCAGCCTGTTTTCACTCAATCATGAGCCCGCATCAGGGACGGTACCTACGGGGAACTTTGATTTGGAATTGTATGAGCGCTACGGGCAGTGTTAATATGTGTGCGGCATCTTGCCAGTGGATTGCCTTGGGCTCGTGATTGCTACTGACTTGGCCACGATCATCACGGAAGTATCCATGCGTTGGAAAGGCCCGCTAGCAGGATTTCCATCGCCTGGCCAATCACGAAGAAACAGGTTACTTCGGTGATACGGTAACGTTGTACAAGCGCTCATATTGGGACCGCGTGGGTCAAACAATGGGCATGAAGAGCCGATGTTCCAGGATGAGCCGCGCGTAAGTATGCTGTGCCAGTCCCAAATCTTGACTAGGCAGCCAAGACAAGTTGCTAGCTGACCGAGCTCAAAACGGAAGAACCTTAAAGATACCGATTACGCGAAATGCTGCCGTATCCGCTCCGTCGAGGTCGATTAGTATAAAATAAACTAGCCCCTCCCCGATCGATCCCAACTTCGAATGTATCTAGGACGGTGTTCATTCATAATTCCGCTACGATTCACATCTTCTACCAACGTCCTTATAATCAACATCGGTCCACGATAGACATGGGCCTATTCAACCTCTTACGATCCCTGATGCCTTCTCCACGAGTGAGTCCTGCTCCTCTATGAGTCCATTTGATGGTGACTAACGCCTCTCTAGGTCGAGCTCCAGGAGGTCTCCTTCGACTTAGCCGTCGTACCTCTTTCCCCCAAGTTCCATGGCAATTCCCAAGCACCCCGTGTCCCGGCACATGGCATTCCGCTCGAGGTTGTGCTGGACATCCTTGATGCAGTGTGTATTGATGATGGGACCACGTACGCAGAGTTCCTCAGAATATGCTCCCTCGTCTGCAAGTCATGGTCGCTCCCTGCGCAGAAGCTTCTTTTCAGGAGGATTCATCTTTGCTCGCAGGCTGCGTACAATTCATTTGTCTCCGCCACCGACCGTTCCACAGAGCACGGTAGGATTCTAGGCGGCTCAGTCGTACAGATGTATGTCGTTTTGGACAATAACCAGCCTGGTCCCCTTGAACAGGCTTGTTTTGCCCACGCCGTCACCCTTTGCCCTAATCTCCGCGAGCTCAATCTTGCCCTCTATGGCTCCGGCGAACCGGGGAATGATATTGTCGGTAGCCCCGCTCTCGAACGCATGCGTCGACAAGCACCTTCTTTCGAACTTGGCACCTTGGAGTTACTCCGCACAGGTCCACCGATTACATCACTACACTTTAGCAACTGGTCGGATAACGATCAATCTATACTTCAACTTCTTGACATCTGGCCCAACCTCAAGTCGCTTTCCATCACTGGAAAGACCCCACACCTCTCGCTGGGTTTAACCCATCCACCGTTCGCATGTGCACTTGAGAGGTTGAGGATGAACTGCCAGGTCGATCCCACGTTCGATTTCTTGGAGTGGCTTCTTCATACGTCCTCGCAAGCGAACAGCTTGAGCGCGATCGAATTGGATCGCGAGCCGGGTCTAGACATGCTGGATTACCTCACTAGGAATCATGCGGAGAGCTTGCAAGAACTCGCCACCCCTTCCTGTACAATGCCCGAGCACGCCACCAGCATCATCCGATGCCGTTCTCTTCGTCAGCTGCGGACAGAACGCCCGTCTACGTCTGCAATACCTGCCGTCTTCCGACAACTTCCGACGGGCATTCAACACCTTGCTTTTGGTATGGACCAGGATACGCCATTGCAGACCCTTGTCGAAGCAGTCAAGACCTGGGACGAGCTGGAGAGCATTACGGTCAATCTATGGGACAAGGGCAATAGCCATCGACAGCTCCCAGCGTTGAAGATGACCTGCGCCTTCCGCGGCGTAGAACTCCGCCTTACGGATGATGTCCGCGTTCACCGCGCCATGATGGTAAGATTATGTTTTTTGGGGATCTTCGAAGTTCGGTACTCTAACCATGCCTTTTGCGTAGCGCGGGAGAGCCAACGCCAATCTGTGCTACTAGTACCCAGCCGTCGTCTCCCCCCTTCACTGTACACGATTTATTAATATATGAGCTCTCTTCAAGTTTAGTAAGAGTCTTATTCCCGATATTGTAGCTTTGATCTGGACGCTGGCATGTATCTTACATTCGATTACCATTCGAACATTTACCAAGTAGTTGGTCTGTATCTATAGATTCTATACTTGATCGCCGCGGTGGCGCCGCACTTGTCTTTGTCAACCCGAGTTTTGTTAGTGGGCTATGACCGACAGCGAGGCGACGACTCTGCTCGACCTTTTCTCTTCTTCCACCATTCTGACAGAACGTCCTGAAAATGCCTCGTATTTCGGCGAATTGCCTTCTCTGCCGTTGTCCGACTTGTTGGCAACGCCGACGGCGCTCTCTACGCAATCGCACACGCTCACCGCCTCACTGAACGCTTTGGCTCACACATCGTATCCAACCATCCTCTCCTTGCACAACACATCCTCCGCGCTCTTGAATTCTCTCTCTTCACTTGATGCTTCGCTCGATACCCTCTTGGACACAGCACTTCCTGCACTCGACGATGTGGCACGCACATTCCGCGAGAAGAGCGGTCCTACCGTGATCGAAGAACGGCAACGCACACGCGTCGTTCTCGAACAATATGACAAGCTTCGTGATTTACTTGACGTCCCCGTCCTGATGGATACCTGTATCCGTAACGGGCTTTATGCCGAGACACTCGCCTTGGCTGGACACGCCACCACGGCACTCTCTGCGCTGTCTACCATCCGATCACAAGGCGGTGAACCGAACGGGTCAGACGGGCACATTCCCCCGCTTCCCCTCGTCAGTGCATTGCAAGCGGAGATTGCAACTTCGTTGCACACGATGCGACTGCTTCTCCTTGGTACGCTGCATGAACCCAGCCGGAAGTTACCCGCTTTCTGGAAGGCAGTTCAGTTTCTGCGCAGGATGCAGGTCTTGCCTGAAAGCGAACTTGCGCTCGCGTTCGTGAGCGCGCGTATAGATTGTCTTCAAAACGCGCTCCAAGCTGTCGAACGGGATGCTGGCGTGTCGGTCACCACGTTCAGTGAGGACGGCGAAAATATCACTGGTAACAACACGGCGGATCGCGAAAAAGAGATGGACCGGCGCGCAGAGGACGTTGCGAGGTTCCTTAAAAAGTACATCGACATTTGGCGCGAGGGTGCGTATGATCTTGTGACGCAGTATGCAACCTTGTTTCTCGAGCGGTCATCGTCACATTCTATTTCGTCATCTCACTTGCCAGCCACGGTACCTCTCCCGGATCCAGTAATCAAAGTCACACTCCCATCCACCTTGCTCGGCTTGCTGCTTCCGACAATCAAGACTTACCTTCGACGCGCTTATCCCCATCTTGCCCCGCTCGCGACTCAGCTCGCGTATTGTAGTTCGGCCATGGCGCGTATCGGAATGGTATGTTGTCGTCATAACGCATTGACATACTTATCATTATGAGTGTCCAGGACTTTCGTTCACTTCTATCTCCACTCATCACGCACGCCGTCATAGATGGCTTTGCGCGCGACCTAAGAATTGGAGCCGAACGCGAATGGTCGATTACCTTCGCCAAACACGCCTCCGGAATCAAATCAACGCCTCCAACCAAGTGGCTCGTCTCGCCTTCCTCCGCCTACTCCCTCCCTGCGCTTTCTTCGATAGCGATTCCACCAACCCACTCCCTACATGTGCCTCCCCAGGTATTGACCACGTTTATCCCGCTCGCGATCACATTGAACACCTATCTGCGCGCGCTGAATCGGTTACGTGCGCTCGCGCCGATGGGCGCGTTGGACGATGTGCTCTGCGCGCTCGAGACAGGTCTTGCTCGGAATGGGGAGGCGCTGTTCACGTACGCGCGCGCATGGGGGGACGATGAAGCCGAGAACGGGGTCGTGCGAGCCGCCGGGACGGCCTATGTCCGCGTCCTCGTCCCTTTTGTTCGGCGGGCGATTGTCGAAGGGGTATTCGGCGTGGCGTGTGATGCGGATGGATCGAAAAAGGGTGAGGGCGAGGGTGGCGCAAGTGTTTTGAGGGACACGGTCAGGAATTGGCAAAGTTGGTTGTCGGAGACGGTATCGTAAGTTGCAGTGCTCGTGACGACACTGTTTCGTGCTACCATGTGGTGAGCCTCGTTGCCCCAAAGGACAACGAAATGACGTACTCGATGTGTGGACAGCCTAACCATGTTTCGCATGGATTTTTCCGCTCGTGTGAGTTGGACCTGAGACTACAACGAAAATGAACGCTTGAAACACGAACGATTATCGATATCCACAAAACGGCCGTGATGAACAACCCCTGGATGATCGATGCATCGATGAACGTTGCAATGTTGAACCCAAACACATGCTTTCAGGCCACGTCCTCGGATCTCGCCGAGATGTAGCACACTTAAGATCGATCACTATCACACCCAGCACAATGATCACATTCTTAACGTTTCGCATTATCGTCCTGAAACATGGGATTCGTTTCTCGTACAGATACATAGATAATGCGCACCACGGAAGGCTCAAGGATACAAGAACCGAGTTTGACAAAGAGTGGTAGGTTTCAGTGGCATCAAGCTTCCATCGCGCACTAGCATTACCAATGCCATGGATTTCCCTCTCTCTCACCTCTGTTTCTATTTCTTCTCTCTCCCGTCTCGCGCCAGAACAGATGGGTAGTGCCAGTTTATATGCAGCTGGGCTGATGAACGCACCACTGGCGGCGCCCCCGATTTCCCAATTCTTCCAACTGTACCATTCCTTCTCCCTGTAGTTTGCCTTCTTCGGCTCCGTCGTTCTGTTCAACATCCACAAACATGATCGCGCTCGCTATAGCGTCATGACCAGATGATGTCAGACCGAAACCTGTGTCGATGTCGCTTCCACGTCTGCCCTCGGAGATTCCGTGGATACAGTTTCCGCAAGTTCAAGATAAATCGAGGGGTTAATGCGAAGGGGAGTACTCCTCGCATCATCAAAAAATAGTAGACCCTGCCATCCCCGTACAATGAGATATGTCCATAAAGCAACACGGTTGAAAGCGTAAATGCCAGAATGCTAATACACGGCGATTCACCGTCAGCTTGTATGGCAGAGGAAATGCAACGAATAGGGACGAACAAGAACGAGTAGACCATGCCTTCTCTCACGAGAAGGTTCATGTAATGATTCAGGCGGAATTGTTTTGTTGCTCTGTGCATTTGAAGTACCTCCCTGATGCTATTGGATGACGACGAGGAAACCCATCAAGGCATTGAGAGATATGGAAAGCATTGATGATATACTTCAAGATGGCGAGGCGTAGGCTGAAAGATCTCTAGGCAAACAGAAAGGTCAAGCACTTGGGCAATGATTTCTATATTATTGACAGAATGAAATGCATCCTGTTAGTATGCACGGAATGAAGCCATGGTTTACATACGGGACTCGGAATTCATAGTGTCCTGCATTATATCGTAAATTAGATTTGAGAGGAGTGCGTCGATGTAGAACGTGAGCAAGGTGCCAAGGATCAACGTTCAACCTGGGTCGACCATACAATGCCCACACACGGAGAACCATAGCCACTGCCTCAACCAATGAGATTCATCTTTCCTGACGGTAAGCATTGATTCTCACAATCCGCAGCAGCATAAAAAACCGAGAAGGCCCAGTTGGACAGATTATCAAGTATCTCACCTTGAAGAGCGTTGTTCAGAGCTCAGAGTGATAATCGAAAACATTGTAAATGTGTACTTACACCTAGTTTGAAATGTGATCAACCGCTCAGACATGTCATTGAGTGGTGTAAAGTGAAGCATGAACACACACATCTATGCGGAACAATCAAAATTTTATTGACATTCGATGGAATATGAAATCACCTTTTCAGGGCCAGGTAGAAATGAACTTCCCACTTTCCATTCGGATAGGGTCAGCTAAGCGACTTCATAATTCCAAGGTTTGAACACACGTATGGCAATAGTTCTAGCCAACCAACCGGCCAAGGATCAATTGATGTATTTCACAACAAGCATTGACATACATGGCATAGAACAGCCCAAAGTACCGAGCCTGGAAGACAACAATCAGCAGAGGAATTTGAAGCTGGCTTGGATTCACACCAGGAAGAATAATGTAGACACGCATGTCCAAGGTTTCTTCTATAGTCACATCAGAACATGCCACGATCCAAGTAAGCGACCAACCCAAAGATATTCAATCTGGAAAGATTGACAACCAATCAACTTCACATGAACCATGCGAATAATGTGATGCATACCTCGTCAGAAAATGTGAGGACTGTCAATATTGAGTAATACATTCCTTGCATAGCATGAAGCGTACTCAAATATTTCTCGCTTACCATAATCGTATCCAACGGTAGTGAGGATTGCAACTATGAAGGACTGCTAGGTCAATGAGCCGGGCCTCAAGATCAACAAGCATACGGGACACATAATTATTCAACAAGATGCCTGAAAATGTCGGCGTAGTGGATGCCATGAAATAATAGGAGGAACACGTGGGACCGCGCAACGAAAGAAAGATGGTATCCCACAGCCGGATGCTCGAAGGGGCCGCCAGCGCATATAAAAAGCCAACATCGGCAGGGAATTTAAATACCGGTGAACATCCTATGGTCATATTGCATGGAAATGCATCCAGGATATATAGGTGGGGCATTGCGTCAAACACTTACTAGCCTCCAGATAATCAGTGGACGCGTGCTGAAAACGGGCAGGGCACCTAGTGATCGAAGGCGGCAGACGTGCACTGGTAGTCACGAGTCACTGACATGAACTGGCGTAGTATTTCAATGGTTATGAGCAAGAGAAAATGATGTGTTCAGTTGCTGCATACTGTTGGGCTGGCGTTGGCCGGGGTACATGGTAAATCCACAAGTTAGATTAAAAAATGAAGTAAGATGCATCACAAAGGTGTGCACAGGGGTGTGAGGCTCGGATGGTTTCGTGGGCTATATATATATCAACTCACAGCCGCACCGTAACTAAACCTGGGGATTGAGATCGATGTACTGAAATATGGGCTCGGGATTGAGAGCTGAAACTCCTGGGTGGCTGGTGTAATCCGCAGATGCCTGTGCCAGTGGAGGTCCACAAGTTGGCTGCCATTGGGGGAGAGCTCGAATCCGCGCGTGTTGAGATTCTTGAGAAAAGGTGACAATGATGTCTGAGCTGTGGGGTACGCCTGGTGTGGAAACAAGCTTGACAAGGGTGAGTACTTGAGTTCCCACGTGTTCGAGAAGGAAAAGGTAAGTGACCACTGACAGCGGGGCCGACTCGCCGGCGGACGGTCACTAGTCACTGATCGATAGACGATTGACCGGTATTGAAGTCGCCTTACCCGGAAGCACAAGGGGTTCTATGCATATAATGATTGAGCTGCACACATTCTTTCCATGGCCGATCCCGCGACCCCTGACGCCGTTCTTCAAGCTTCAGATGCCAGTGCTTGAGTATAACTAGGTCCAGGAATATGTGAGCTGGACCTCCCACTCGAAAACAAATGCTTGAAACATAGTACATGATTCAGATAGATGATCGATATGCACATACATTGGCAAGTACAACAAAAGAAAGGACATAAATGGATTCCAAAAAAAAAATACAACAAGAAACGGTTGGGGTGAACCACTCCTCTCAATGAACATAGGTTTTCAAGTCATGTCCTTGGATCCCGAGACGCGCTTCTCCTGCACGTCATGCTGATAATGCTTCCCGCTTGGTTTCCACCCAGTCGAGCGCCAAGCCGGTATACCAGACCTATACAGCTCATCGACCTATGATGCGTCGAGAACAGTGAGGCCATGGCGTGAGGCTGAAACAGGGCGTTGCGTCACATACCTCTTCCAACGTGATCCCTTTGGTCTCGGGGATGAAAAAGTAGACATAAAAGAGACCGACGACAAGCATGCAAAAGAAGACAAGCATGATCAATGGCCCGATCCTAACCCCCAGGAAAAAGGCGTTGAGCCGTCAGGTACATCAGACAATGTAAAAAGGACACACTTGGCGACGATGCGCGGAGAGAAAAACGAAAGCATAAAGTTCCAAAACCAATCTGTGCAGACGCACACCGCAAAGTCAGTGCATCATAGGTCATTGCCGAATCAACACTCACTCGTAGACGTTCCAAAAGCAATCGATCTAGGTCGGACGCGGAGCGGAAAAGACTCGCCGAGGTATACCCAGGGCGTCGGGCCCCACGTTGTCCCATAAATGAAGACCTGAAGGACCGCAAACGCAATGACGACGCGTCCAGCCACCTTGTTGCGTGAAGTCAACGCTGATACGGGAGTTCCTGTCGTTGCGAGACAGAAATGGCCCACGAGCGCGACCTATAGAGAGTGCGTTGAGTAGATGCAGGTAATGGAAGGTAATGCAGAGCGCACGATGATTGCGCAAATGGCTTGTCCGAATGCACCGAGGAGCAATGACTAGATGAATGCGAGTTGAATGAAATTCCGATGAGCGTGTTGTGAAACAGACCTTGCGGCGACCCCAAACCTCGATAAAGTACAGGGCTGGGAGCGTCCCTGCTACCGAAACCGCACCCAGAATCGTCTGGATAACATAAGGTGAAAGACTACCTTGCGTGAGCAAATACCCGAGACAATGACAACGTTGCCGGCTTACCCAGCGCCAGCATTCTCGAAAAAGGTGTCCCCGTAATAGTCTATCGAACGGAATTCGGTTTTGAAATTTTGGCGACGCAAATAACGCACAATAAAAGTTTTGCCCGTTGAGTTGTTGCAAAAATTGCAGCATCATCCCATTGATCGTTCGGAGCCACATGGCATTCCTCAAAGAAAAGCATTCGGACCAAGTTGCCTTTCCACCCTCGTTCTCAGCCTTGATCGCAAAATCAAGTTCTTCGACGATCCCAATAACCACGACGTCGTCTTCGGAAACGTTGTTCAATTCTGCAATGACACGTCTTGCTTGATCACCTCTGCCCGTTCCGAGTAGGTGACGACTGGAGAGTATCGCTGTTAAGGTAAATCTACAAAAAGGGCGCGACTTACGGAGATTCTGGCAGGAAGAACATGCCAGAGAGTAGGATCAATCCCCAAACCAACTGTAAGCCAACTGGAATACGCCATGAACCAGAGTTGTCGAGGGTATGACTACCAAGCTCGAAAAGGTAGCTTAAGAAGATCCTTAAAAAATGATCAGCTGGTAAAACCCAAAAAAAAGTTGTAAAGTATACCCCATGATGATTTGTACTTGATATATCACCAAAATTGTTCCGCGGATTGCTTTCGGTGCAGTCTCTCCATTGTAAAGTGGGACGAGGGCTGCGAAACGATCAGCTCACAAAGGTTACATGGGATGAGTCCGAACCTGATAGAGAACCAACGCCCAGACCAGCGATAAAACGACCAATGACAAGTTGCACTAACGAAGACGTCGTCCCTGTTTGAATGGCAACGCCAGCGGTGAACACCCCCGACCAGAAGAGAACGGAGCCTCGGCGCCCTAATCGATCCGCTGTAAACGCTTGAGCAATGGATCCACTGTTCGCTAGATGAGCAAAGTCCTTTGGCGAAAAAGGAAACATGCACTCGCCAAAATGTTCTACAGAGATGAATCTATGTCAAGTGCGTGAGGAGAGAGCAGTAGACTCACCCTGCGGAAAGCAGTGAGACGATGATGGACTGTCTTGAGCTAGAGAGATACGACTGGCCAGTGGAATCCACTTGGCCGAATCGGTATATAAAGTCTGGCATTATAAGACAGCCCTAGAAAGACAAATTGAGGACACAAGTTACATGGAAACAAAAAGAAAAGAAAAACGACATACGGAGATGACACCCATGTCGTATCCGAATAGAAATCCTGCCCAAGATGTCCAATCCCGGTCTCATTGCTGACAACTGACAACTTACCTCCTGGTTCAGACCCGTCAGTTTGAGGGCTACAAGAGCCAAAAAAAAGCACTCACCGAACGCGACAAAGATGGCAAGTAAAAGTGCCCTCTTGCTTGTTGGTACGTCTCCCGCCATAATGCGTTCAGAAGAGCGTCAAGAAAATTTTGATGGGGAAGGAATGCATATGGCTTCGTCGCACTTAAATATGAAACAGCCCGCGCGACCTGGTTCTCCGAAACATCATATGACCCTGGTCCTGTGGAGTTACGCGGGCCAGAGATATAGCAACCTCGGTGAAATGAGCTTCTTTCTGAGAGGATGATCGTTCACCGGCAGTGAAAGTAAGTCGTGAAGGCGAGAGAGATGACCAGACCAGACGACCCTGGGAGCACCAAGAAGAAGCCTTGATAAATGCAGAGTCTATAGATTCACTGTGGTGTACAATGCTATTCTGGAATTCGTAGAGCGGGTACGACATCGTACTGGAGTGCGGGGCGGTCTAAATTTGTTTCCGGAGCATGGGAGTTGAGACAACGTTGGGGATTGAGGGGAAGCAGGAAGTCATGTGGGGAGCGTTGAGCGTTGACTCCCACTCCAGGTCCGTCGAGTGAGATTCCTTTCACTGATTGCATGGAACAAAGTCCAAGATCTGTAATGAATTATGTGGAATCACTGGTATGTGAATGAGACAGTGATGATGCGAGCAGAAAATATACGAACCCATGCTGCGGCCTTGCGAAAACGATCGTCCTTCTGGGAAAATGTATGTCCACTGGCTAGTACAGTGAGAACCGGTAGTAGTCAAGGCAAGAGAAGGCTTTTGGACGGAAGGTCTAACCCCCAAGCCATAGACTGAGCATGTAGTGTAAAGCTAGCTATTTGGGGACCTGTCACGGGAGTGCGAGTCCGGGATGACGTAAATTTATTCGTGGACTATGGCATTGGCAGATAAAGTCACCCACATCAGTGCAAAGTATGACAGATTCCTGCTTAGGAATTGTCATGTTCAGCATCGTTAAGATCACATCAGTTCAGAATGTAAATGAAAGGTTCTCTGAAAGATGGGAAAAAACAAAAGATCGTGGTGTACTAATGCCTCTATTGATCGCATGCACCTGTGCAAACCAATAACGATAAGTACCGTCCGTCGTAGCAACATAATATGGTATGTGACAAGTGGAAGAAGGTAGCGAGAGCAATTATACCACGAATGTGGGATCTTATGGCGATACAAGCAACGCCATATAAAAAAGATGCAGCATGGTGATAATCTACCAGTGTACGTACGTGTGAAGTCCGATGCAAGTCCAAACGAAATGTCTCTGAAACCCAAGAGTATCGACTCTCCAACATGCAGTCTGAAATAAACAAGGAAACACCTAGTCCCAGACTCTGCGTAGCGTGGTGAACCCCGAAAGGAAAACGACGAGCAAGGTGGTGAGGAGTGCGATGGATGCGGGATACGCAGTGAACTGTGAGAGAGCGCCTCCACAACCGGCGCACTGCCAACCTAAAAAAGGGTGAATGAGGTATGGAAAAAAAAGGATGAGAAAAGAGACGCACCGCTTGCGAGTGGTGTGTAGCCCTGTGGAGTATAGAGGGCAAACTGGAGTTCGCTATTTGGTGCGAGGTATCCCGGGGTTGGAATTGCGCTTGGACCGCCTGAATTGAATATGAGGAGGGTATAGGTCGCCTGAGCGAGGGGCAGGTTGGGATTGGCGGTTTGGTAGGCCCATAGATCCCATACGACGCTTTGTGCGTCGCCTGGTATGACGCCGTTCGAGGGGCCTACGGGGTATGTGTTGCCATTTTCACAGGCAGCGGACACAGTGAGGGAGCTGGGAGTGATTGCGACGTAGCTAAAATTCCAGCCAAAAGTGACAAAGTTGGACGGAGCGATCTTGTAGTAAGAGGTGGACTGGAGTGGGGGCTGGGTAAAGACGATTTCGCCAGGCGCTCCGTTGGCGGCGACGGTGGTGGCCTGGCTTGCGCTTGCGTTGTAGCCGGGCCCGCCAGTGATGCCAAAGTGTTGGCTGGTCGAGCCAGTGGCAGCGGTGGTACCAGTGCCAGTGACGGTGCCGGTGATAGTAGCAGTGGTGCCGGGGTTGGAGTTGGAGGCGGCAGCAGAGGTGGACGAGCCAGTCTGAGTGTTTTGTTGTCTGCGCTCCATGACGATGGGAGAAAGGAAGGAAGGCGGATGACTTGCCTCACTCACACGCGCTTGCTGGCCGGCCTTTTTTAACCGGCGACCACCACTACCCAAGCAACTATACAAAGTACGAACTCTACTTGGGTTCGGTGTCGTTCACCGTCTCATAAAACTCGCGGGCGATGCGCAACTGCCCTTCCCGTCCGTCTGGGAGCCCACGAATAATGAGATATTTGCGACCGGCGAGAATCTCGGGCGTGACCGTGAACGGATCACCCTCTCCGTGCAGCAGCACCGCATGCGAACCCGTCACAACACCCCCCGCCTCTTGCGCAATCACAATGCCAGCCTTTACAGCGTCCATCAGCACGCATACATGCACCCAAAAACCATCCTACTCACGCATACATCCCATGGCCAGCATCCAATCTCCCTATGTCACAACGTCAGTAACGACACCATGGCGACCAAACAAACGCACCAAAACATGTCCAACGCTCCCTGCGCAACCATAGAGATGTTGAGGGCAGCACAGCCCACCGAACGAAGCGATTGTGCCATCTTCCCTCCTGGAATCGTCGAATCCCCAGCCAACTTCAAAAATGAGTTGACCTTTTCCGTGATCGCGGGCGTGCCTCTGTCAGAGCCCCACTCGACAGCTGAAAAATGGTTGGCTAAGGTCCATCGCGAGGCATGGGCGACATACCGATCTGAGCCTTGCTGAGCGATGGGAGAGGCTTTGGGGAGGCGAGCGGCAGCTTTTGAGGCTGGCCGTTGCCACGGGTAAGGTACGATCCCTGCCCCTCGATCCCCGTGTACTGTGGTAAGCATCAACCTCTACTCATCACACGAAAATCGTTCTGACCAGATGTTCGATAAAAGGACTGTATACTACGCCGAGAATCGGTCGTTTCTGGTAGATCAGACCGAGAGAGATGCAACAGAACGGAAATCCATGCACGAAATTCGTGGTCCCATCTGTCACACATACATTCACGTCTGGTATGTCCGATAGACCGCATATACGCACCAATCGGGTCCACACAAAACGTTGGCTCGTCGGTCAATTCAGGACGTGTTCCAGTAGAATAAGACTCTTCACCGATGCTATAGAAGTCGTCATTAACCCCTTGGATTCGTCAGAGACAGTAGTACGCACAACTTGAAGGCAGGATACGCCTTCTTGATCTCGTTCATCACCAGTTCCTCGACGGCAACGTCATACTGAGTCACCAGATCAACCGAATTCTTTTTCTCATTGATATCTGAGGTCGACTGGATCGCCTGGGATCCTTCCATGATGAGCGTCCCCGCAGTACGGGCCAAATCGACGGTGAAGGCGAGGATCGAGCGCAGTTCAGCAGGTCCTAAAGTGGTCGACATGATGGGTGTTGAGAAACAGGTTGCAAACGTGCGAACACTTGTGTGTATCTTATATTCACAACTTGCAAACTAGCAGCCCAACCGGCTCGCGAAACCGAGCTCGCATCGATATCCCCCACCGTCTCTTTCGCGACCCGCCCGTTTCATTTTGGGTCCTTCTGACCACCAGGATTTACTGCCCGGATCGGAAGATAAGCACTACTTGTACGATGATGATAGCAGCCTGACAAACTGCATTCAGACATGTCAACTTGTAGACACATCGCACACTCACACAGACATCTACCAGGGCTTGAGTCATCACCTCAGTTATCGCGTGATCCAAAAAATGGGTTGACGACAGCCCATCTTTGATAGATGAGACCGAGGGAGATGTCACAGAACGAATACCCGTGGACAAAGTTAGTAGTACTATCTAAAACAGTTCAGATACGGAGTTCAAGCAAGAGGTCCATTGCCAGCGTACCAATGGAATCAACACAACACCTCATGTCTTCTGTTAATACTGCACGCATCCCAAAGGCATATGTCTCTTCCCCAGTACAGACACCACGCCAGAATCGGACGCATAATTTGAGGCTTGGGTCCGCGGCCTTTATCTCGGTCACGACGAGGTGCTTGGACGGTGACATCCGAACTTTACTCCATCATCAATTATTTCTCTCGTCGATGACAAAGTCGGAATCAATAGCTGTGAGAGCCTTCTAGGATGATGGTCCCGGGGCGTTGTACGAGATGGACTTCAAAAACGAGGATGGAGCGCTGGCTGAAGCCATGGTTCAAACAAAGTGCGAAAAAGGAAAATCCTTCTCGTCCTCTGAATCTCTGCATGCGAATATTTCTGGTATCTTACATTTCCCTGAGTCCAACTTACAAACCATCCCCCACCGTCTCGCCAAACTCTTTCATGAGATGTGCCTGTTCCATCTTGCATTGCTCTGGTCACCAGAAATTCATCAGTACTTTTGAGGTCAGCATGAACAGATTGGAAGATACAAGGAGAGAAAAGGCACTCCTTGTACAATGATCAGACATCTTATGGCCTGAGCCACCACCACATCAGATGGGCTGGATAATGCAGCAAAATTGACATATTAAAAAAGCTGTGGTTCAAAAATGGGTTGTAGACAACAATGACATGCAAGACAGCTTGTTCTTGAAAGCTTGATAGATAAGACCAAGGGAGATGTAATAGAATGAAGGAACTGTGAACAAGCTGCTAGTACTATCTGACATAGTCCAGATGTTACAAGTAGGCAAGATGAATGTTGATCCATTGGTAAGTAAGCTGGTAATATTACCTGTTGAAGTGGCTATGTACTACAGGGAGCAGACTGTTATGCTTCATTCAGATATAGGTAAGTGTAGACCTGGTTGATTCAAGGTTCTGTCAATAACAAGAGGCCTCATTAATGATGGCTTCAAAGGTTCAAAGGGTTCTTCCAATGATGAGACAGTTGTTGGTGGTTTCAAGGGTTTTGAGGGAGTGTCTGTTATGATTTTCCCTTATGACCTGTCTTTTCCTTATATTTATGGACTTATCATTTTGCCTCATACTTTCACCAGACATTTGTCATCTTTTCCCTCTTGGAATCCCACCCAAATACTGCCTTTACTGTGGGATTTCCCATGTTCAAATACTGTTAATGCTGGGTGTTGGAACATAGCACAGCGAACACTCAAAGTAGTTCAAAGACTTGTTGTGGGCGAAGCAAAGAGAAGAGGTGTCTCACTACCCAATGCACACACTTGGGGCTTGTGGATGTGCTAAGTAACAATGCTGGATTGCATAGAACTAGCTGGGAAATACAGGCGAAGTCTGGTAGCTACTTATATGATGTATGATACTGTGCAATCCAGTGTGCGCAGTAGAGGCTATGTGATTGCGTACTATATAAGGCAATGTGCGCAGTATGGGCTATGTTTGGATGAGTAAAGGAATACAAGTCATCATATAAGAAGAATGATGATGAGAAGGGATTTGGTCCATTATGTAAGCGTGACTCAACAAGCAAGTGAAGTGTGACTCAACAAGTAGGTAA
>JBBPLF010000454.1:0-25401 GCA_038089615.1 Aureoboletus auriporus
AGTATTTAGAAATTTAGAAATTTGATTGATTTTGTTATGTATTTTGGTTGAATAGATTTGACTATGTAAACTTTGAATGACTTGAAAGTTATGAAAAAATAGGATGATTGTGTCAAAGGCACAATAGTGTAAATAAACTAAGTTCATATAAAAACTAGGATGATTGTGCCGAAGGCACAACAGTGTAAATCCACTACTATCAATAAAAACTAGGATGATTGTGCCGAAGGCACAACAGTGTAAATCCACTACTATCAATAAAAACTGGGATGATTGTGCCGAAGGCACAACAGTGTAAATGCTCTACTATCAATAAAAACTGGGATGATTGTGCCGAAGGCACAACAGTGTAAATCCACTACTATCAATAAAAACTGGGATGATTGTGCCGAAGGCACAACAGTGTAAATGCTCTACTATCAATAAAAACTAGGATGATTGTGCCGAAGGCACAACAGTGTAAATGCACTACTATCAATAAAAACTGGGATGATTGTGCCGAAGGCACAACAGACGGGCAAAACTAGCTCGTCGGTTGAGTGAAAGGAGCGACGGCTGGTGGAATTGGCGACCGTAGCGGGATAAGCGTCGGCCCAAGAGATCTCGCAAGGTACTTCCCACGGCGTTGTCGCATTAACTTTTAGATGCAAGTTGAGACTGGCCCCAGGCGAGGCAAAAGCCCACGTATTTTACGGTATTACGGGAAGGACCCTTAATTCTCGTTTTTTCTGACCTCTCCTCCAATCACAGCTCTCAAGTGTGCCAGGAAAGTGTCGTCAAATGTTAACGTGACATCCTACTTTGCAGATGGGATCGGTACAATCGGGCCAAGTATACTAATCTCCGATCAACATGTTCTTGTTCTCTGTTTGTTCTGACAGGTTCTGACCAGTGACAGCTGTCAGAAGTGGCCGTCAGAAAGGTCATGGCAGTGCCAGTCAAGAAATTACCACGGTCAGGGGTCACGGTGAAACACCTTCGCCGCAACGCCAGTGGTACTGCTCCATAACATCGGGGTTGATCTGTTATGTAGGTCTGAGCGCCTATCTCAGCATCTACCAGCACTGATCTCGGCGGACACATCGCTAAGTGCTAGGTTGCGGCCTGGGAGGGAAACCATGAGCTGATACTACTAACCGCCGATTCGCATCGACTTGATATGGGTTTCATCAAACTTACGAGTGGGAACTGACAAGTAATAGCCGCCTGGGCACTGCAAGTGGCTAATGCATGCCAGCTTATTATAAAAGTAGTGCGCTGCACTTTTTATTCTCCTCTACATCACCACTGATCCACCATCTTGCACAGAAAGTTTTCACAAATCCTGCTCGACTGCCCCGTCATGTCAAATTCCGGATTCTCATTCCCTTTTAGTGATGATATCACTGACTGTTTCCTAATGGCTCTGCTTGATTTCCGAAGCTTGCAGGCCTTCATTTTATCTTCCAAGTTCGTTTACTCCGTCTTTCGATCACGGCAAAACTCCATCCTCAGCGCTATAGCGCACAGTCAATTCGGCTCTGTTTTACCGTTGGCCATGTGTCTCGTCCGTTCCCTCGACGATACCAATTCTTCAGGATTGACCCAGGAAGTTCACTGGGAAGCAGGCGCTCAAGACTTAACAATCACCCCGGCACAAGCGCGCCTCTTATGTGACAATGCAGCCACCGTTCAGACACTTGAAGATATTTATAGTTGGCGGTAAGGTATCCTACGTTGCGCGCAAAGCATCACTGATCATCGATTGAAGAGAGAAGGACCCGAGGTCTAGAACTAGTCGCCTTTCGTGTGCCGAGTCTCTGAGGTTTCAGCAATCGCTATACAGATTCTGGCTTCTTGCTGCAGCGTACGGGCCAGGAGCACTGGTAGACAAAAGATTTGAACACAGCAATGGAAACCCCCTACAGCTCAGAGACTCGATCATTATGAAAGAAAAATCGTATTTGCTCAGTTTGGGAAGAACCGAACTCATGGGTGTCGACGAACTACATAGGTTCCTCTTAGATCTTGCCAAATGGGCATTGATTAAACACACCACATCATCGACACGTAAGTACTTTTTAACCGACGTCCACGTGCAACGAGTCACATCTGCATTTCCCATAGGTTCACGCCTAGGTGTTAGTGATAGATATGATGTTTATCTCGTATGGGGTGGGCCAGCGGTCACACTGGAAGCATTCAGAGGCGATTGGCCATCTTTTGGTCCTATTAATCCACAGTGGTATGGCACATGGCGGGCCATGAGTCATACCTTTTCTGCGACGGAGATTGCATTGATCACCTGGGAGAGTATGGCGTCCGAGTCGACCCGTTTTATACTCGACGATTATTTTTTGAAAACTGTTAATTGTATGTTCTTTAACTCATTGATTGTAACGGAGGTAGCTCACTACTTTTATAGGTGGTCAGTGTCAAGAGTTGCATTCTCTGTCCGGAAGAGATTCGTTATGGAGCTTTTGCAGTAAGTTGACTCTTCAGCAGTTCGTTCATGAAAATCAACCGTTCATCCTCGCAGATTGGGAATACATGTTATTAGCGATTGCTCCTTCGAGCCTGAGGAGCTTCCTATCATTCGAGGGGAAAAGACCGCTCAAATTACTCCTTTCTCTCACGGAGGCAATCGAATCGATCACGTACTCCCAGTTGATTGAGGAGGTCTTCGACATGCGCTCAGCGCAATACAAGAATTGGAAAAAGGATGACTGGCTATGTACTCACTGCATGATTAAATTGTTGTCGGATAACATTTATACTTGGTTAAGCGAAAGGATACGGTGCAGTCATTGATTCTGACAACATATTTCATAGTAGCCTTACTACCCTTTCATTGTTGGCTTATTATAATTATCCTCTCCTCTCCTCCATGATAGTATTAGATATGTATTATGTACAAGTCACGACGATCGTCAATCATTTGCTTGTAATATTGATAGGTATTAACTGGTATACACGCCCTTTGACCCCTTGCAGCATCGAGATCCGCCACCAAACTGAGAGAGTCAATGGATAGTGACTTTGCTCATGATGTCAGTCAGAGTGTTCACGTCCCCTTCCAGCGTGCTCGCCTCATCGAATCGTGCGCGTTTTTCAGCTTCTCCACCGTCGCCTCCTCCCTCTCCTTCCCCAGGCACCTCGTCCAATTTCACTTCCTCACCTTCTGCCTCCTCGTCGTCCTCGTCCACAAACAGTTTTCCGCCACGTTGCTTCATGGCTAGTCGAATGGTTTCGATTTCGTCTGAGTCTTCATCAACGTCGTTCCACTGCAGCTCCAACCTCTTCAGCTTAGGCAATGAGGCCAACGAGTTTGCGAAAAACTCAAATGTCGACGCATTAAGGTTATTATTCTGGAGGACCAGAGTCACCAGATTCTTGTTTGATCCTTCCGCAAGCTTTCGCAGGAGTGGTGGCACCTCATCGCCATCATCGTCTTCCTCCGACAATACACAATCCGAGAAGACGAGTGTCTCCAATGCAGACAACTTTGGTAGGGCCTGTGCCCATGCGTTCACGGCAGTCTTTGACCCATCCTTGATGAATGTATTGTCTTGAAGATCGAGATACCGTAAGTTTGGGCATTTGGATAGACCTTCAGCCAGTGCCTGCATCCCATCAGTCCAGATGGCGTTCTGCGGAAGTCTGACTTCCACCAGTGTCCCGTGTTCAGCGAAAGCATCTGCCCATGCTTGCGCGGATCCGTTTTCGAGCCTGTTCCTGCCACAAATGACCGTCCTAAGGTTCGACTTCAAGCCCTTCTTCTTGCTCAGCTCTGCTGACTTCTTCAACCAGTTTGCAATCGTGGTCCCTGCCTCTGGTCCTAGACCATTGTTATTGAGCCGGAGGATCTCGAAACGATTGTTTTCGAGAAGATTGCGCAACGGTTCAACAGATCGAACGCCAAAAGCGTTGTCGCTGAGGTCAATTTCAACGAGTGTTGATTTGGGTTCGACAGCGGCACATAAAGCCTTGAGTGCGTCTGGAATCTCGGAGATGAGACGACCGGTGAAGATATCGGCAAAGTCCGCAACCTGGGTCGCAATCAGGGCCAGCAGACGAATAATACTGAGACAAAATACCTTCAAGTTCTGTGTCTTGTCCAAAAACTTTGCAAACTCCTGGGCAGCCTCGACACCGATGGTGTTCCCTCCCAGATGAACTTCTTCGATCAATGTGGGGTCAAAGCCTTCAAGGAGCGGTACAACCTCCGCTGCAGTATTGAGCTTGAGACTCTGACCTCGAATGTCCAAGATCTTCGTATTTCTGGCCATTCTGTGCGATGAAGTGATGATGCTGAGGGCCGAAGAGGCTGAATCTACGAATGTCGATAACGGGTCGCGTAGAGTTTCAGTCACGTGCCATACAGATCATTTTCACGGTACTTGACCTTCTTCTCTACTCGTTCGAGGCCTCCTCGTCTCTCTCTCAACCTGCATTTCCGACGGCTCGTAATGTCAATCAACGATCCTCTTTCGATCAATCTCTCAAAACAGACCCAGGCGTTGCTCGCCATCTTGCCTCCGGACTCTCCTTATTTGAGTCAAATATCGACTGCATCATCAACCAAGCTCCTACTTTCAACGCTATCGCGACTTCTGGCAGTCCCTTTCTTCACTTTGCCAATATCAGACCTTTTTCGACCCTTACTGGTCGATTTGTGTGCGAGATGGTTACATGATCAAGAGGACCTCGAAGACAGATTCATCGCTTTTTGTATGTTGATTGAAAATCACCAGCAATTATTTCCGTGAGCCCTTTCTGATTTCGTTTTACAAGTGCTCAGTTGTCCCCTAGCATTTTATCTGCATTCTTGTCTCGGCCATGCTTCCTGCAAGGTCCACTGGGTTTTGTTGAAGAGAGTCAATCAATTGCCATGCTGGACGCAATACGTCTACATGGTCTGCTTCTCGCTTACTATCGCCTACTGCGAGCCAACCGCCTACTTTCCAGCGATTTCTTATGGCCCATATCACATCTATCTGTTCTCTTCACTACGCCCCACCCTGACTCTGCTGTCAAATACTTGGCGATCAGGTGTTATGCTCTCTACACGGGCATGGCTGAAGTAGAGCGCGTTCAATTAGAGACACGATCCCTCGGAAAGCCCGGTGTGGTTGACTGTCCACTTTCCTATGGGCAAAATATTGAGGGGGATCGGATTATCATTGATGGATGGTTGATGCCCGTGCTAGAACTGGAACGAATTCATCAAGGTCGCAATCTTGTAGCTGCCGGCCCCGACTTCTATTCCTTCGACAATGACAGAATTCAACCCTTAACCCATTGTGACTTATCGTAAGGTTTCACCTGTGAGGTCTCTTGGCTCGTTCTAAGACTTCTTCGCCAGCCCGTGGACTGTCAATATCCATGGCATACTCATGCTCAGATCTTTCCCCTCCTCTCCTTCCCCCGTGGAGGTTGTTCCGACGCCTTCAGCAATTGGTGCATTGCGACAGCTCGCGACTTTCACATCCCTCCGTTTTCCTACCCTCATCTCTTCTCCCCCATCGTCTGGAAAGTCACTTTTCCTCTCCCATCTCGCTTCTGTAATATATCCTGACGCGAATGACCAAATTGTCACTGTCCACCTTGCCGATACATCACTCGATCCTCGTTCACTGCTCGGATCCTACGTATCCTCTCCGACGCAACTCGGAACATTTGAATGGAAAGATGGTGTAGTTGTTCGTGCTATGAGAGAAGGGAAATGGTTGGTCTTCAAGGACATTGATCGTGCGAGTATAGAGGTGTTAGGACTTATCAAGCCCCTCGCTGAGTCTTTGGCCCCTGGTACCTGGGTTGGCAACCGCGCGAGCATAGATATTCCAAACAGAGGCGAGGTCAGGGCCTCCGAGCGCTTTGCTGTTTTCGCGACGCGTTCGATAGTCCCATCAACAAACGGAAACTTTCCGAGCCCAATTTTCTATGGGGCGCACAAGTTTCAGGAGCTCACAGTCAATGCACCGTCACCGGATGAAATCAAGATGATCATTGAATCTCGATTCCCTAGGTTAGGGAAACCGCTTGCACGGGCGATCATACAAATATGGGCTGGTATTCAGAGATTAGGGACCACGGCTTCCACGAGATGTATTGGTTTGAGGGAGCTTGAAAAGTATTGCCGTCGAGTGGAGGCCCGCATCTCTTCAACCCATAGTTCTATCAATATCGAAACCCCCAATCTGATTCCTGTCGTCACACTTTTCCCGAATCTTGCAGTTCGAGAGGAACTTTTCCTCGAGGCCAGGGATGTTTTCTTTGGCGCTGGTGTACTTACAGTCCCAGCTCAAGCTCATTTTAATCGCGTGGTTGCATTTGTTGCGGATCACTTTGGGCTTGATTTTGAGCGCCGTCAGTGGGTACTTAGCGGGCGAGTTCCCGCGTACGAGGAGGAAAGAGATGCAAACGGTGATATCATTGCTGTTGTTGTTGGCCACGTACGTCTTCCTGCTCGACCTCCAAAACCGAGGTTCCTTATTACGCCAACCCGTCCGTTCGTGATGCACAAACCTGCGGTGTCCCTCCTTGCACGCATTGCCACTGCCATATCCCTTTGCGAACCCGTGCTCTTAACTGGAGAGACTGGTACCGGAAAAACCAGTGCTATCACTCACCTTGCTTCTTTACTTCACCGCCCTCTGATCTCGCTCAATCTCTCTCACCAAACGGAATCCTCGGATTTACTCGGAGGTTTTAAGCCAGTCGATGCTCGCTTTTCTGCTTCGGTGCTTCATACAGAGTTTTTGGTGCTTTTCGAAAATACCTTTAGTCGGAAGAAAAATATCAAGTTTGAGGAATCCGTAAGGAAAGCAGTCCAGGAGGGAAAATGGAAGAGAGCGACGGTACTTTGGAGAGAGTCAGTGCGCCTTGCCAAAGAGCGGATTGAATCGAAAATCAGTGAAGACACAAAGTGAGTATCGATCATCGGATGGTATTTTCATCTAGTGAGATTTCCAGTGAGATTTCTTTGCCCTCCCTGGAAGCGGATGGGCCGAGGAAACGGCGAAAGCTCGATCAGAAATTACTTCGACAATCTGAAGAGGCTTGGGACAAGTTTCAATGTGACATCGACGAATTCGACATGCAACATGCACAAGGGCAAGGGCAAGGAAAAATTGCCTTTGACTTTGTGGAGGGCCCTCTCGTTAAGGCGCTCCGTTCTGGTGATTGGTATATTTGTTTATAGCAATCATTTAATGAACTTATGTCTGATCTATGGTTAGGATACTTCTCGACGAAATCAATTTGGCAAGTCCAGAAACGCTCGAATGCATCACAGGGCTTCTCAGCGGCCCAACAGCATCCATTTCTTTGACCGAGAAAGGATCCCTCGAGGCAGTTCCCCGTCATCCTGACTTTCGTCTGTTTGCTTGCATGAATCCCGCGACAGACGTTGGAAAAAAGGACCTCCCCCCCAATATCAGAGCGCGGTTCACCGAGATTGATGTTCCCCCACCAGACGCTGACCGTGAAACTCTTCTTGCTATCATTCACCAGTATATTGGCCACTGCGCGGTCGGAGACAAAGCTGCGATCATGAATATTGCCGATTTCTACACCGCTCTGAAACGATTGGCAGAGGATCGCGGCTTGGCTGACGGATCAAATCATCGTCCTCACTACAGCATGCGGACGCTCGCCCGAGCTCTTACGTTTGCAGCCGACATCTCCCCTATGTACGGCCTAAGACGAGCATTATGGGAAGGTTGCCTAATGGCATTTTCCATGGTGCTCGATGGGCCCAGCGCGGACATTGCTACTGGTTTGGCACAGAAACATATCCTCTCTGGAGTTCGTAATCCAAAATCCTTGTTAACGAAGGAGCCCTCTCATCCTGCTTCTCGCTCTGCCGACGAGTTTGTCAAGTTTGGCCCGTTTTATCTAGAGAAGGGCCCGCTTCATCCTGATCCAGTGGAGGAGTATATCATGACTCCTTCCGTGGAAAAAAAGTTGATTGACCTTGCTCGCATCGTTCTCACTCGTCGTTTCCCGGTGTTGATTGAAGGTCCAACATCCAGTGGAAAAACCAGTGCGGTAGAGTACCTCGCCCGTCGAACTGGTCATCAATTCATTCGGATCAATAACCACGATCACACCGATATTCAGGAGTACATCGGCTCCTATGTTTCCGATCCGGCCACCGGGAAGCTAGTATTCAAAGATGGTCTTCTTGTCCATGCCCTTAGATTTGGCCATTGGATCGTTCTTGATGAGTTGAACCTTGCACCAACGGATGTCCTTGAGGCCCTGAACCGACTACTGGATGATAATCGCGAATTGGTCATTCCTGAAACTCACGAAGTTGTTCAGCCTCATCCTCACTTCATGCTTTTCGCCACTCAGAATCCGCCGGGCTTATATGCTGGTCGAAAAGTTTTGTCGCGTGCCTTTCGCAATCGTTTCCTCGAAGTCCACTTTCAAGACGTACCACAAGGAGAGCTGGAATCCATCTTGTGCCAACGGTGTGGAATTGCTCCATCCTATGGACAAAAGATCGTTATTGTCTTCCGAGAGCTACAGAAGCGGCGACAAACTGGTCGTGTTTTCGAAAGTAAACAAGGCTTTGCGACCCTCAGGGATTTGTTTAGGTGGGCTGGTCGAGATGCCGTAGGTTACCAAGAACTCGCAGAAAATGGCTACATGCTTCTTGCAGAACGAGCCCGGCACATCGAAGACAAACTTGTGGTCAAGGAAGTCATAGAGACCGTTATGAAGGTTCGGATCGACGAGAAATCATTGTACGAGCTACTCAGCTCTGAAGCCGAAGCATTCATCGGATGTCCCGTGCCTTCATCCCCACACGTTGTCTGGACTCACTCTATGCGACGGCTATTCATTCTACTCTCCAGGGCTTTGAGGTTCAACGAGCCAGTTTTATTAGTGGGAGAGACAGGTTCTGGCAAGACATCTGTTTGCCAATTGTATGCCGAAGCCTTGTTCAAGCAATTGCACACCCTCAGTTGCCATCAAAATACGGAAACGGCAGACTTAATTGGTGGCTTGCGACCAGTACGCAATCGTGGAACGGCTTCCTCGGATATTTATCGTGATGCATCCTCTCTTCTCGCTCGTGCTGGTATCGTTACCCCATCCACGTCTACTCAGGAAATACTCAACCAAATCTCTGCGCTATTGAAGACGAATCTTGACTCCTCACTAGAGGCTGCCTTTCGGGAATCACAAAAGAAACTTCTCATGTCAGAGGCGCTATTTGAGTGGTATGATGGTCCTCTCGTACGAGCCATGCGGGATGGTGAAATTTTTTTGCTCGACGAGATCTCATTGGCCGACGACTCAGTGCTCGAGAGGCTCAACAGCGTACTGGAACCCGACCGCACTATTATACTCGCTGAGCGGGGCGGTACAGATGGAGAGTATCCTGCCGTTCGTGCTGCAGACTCTTTCAAGCTTCTAGCGACGATGAATCCAGGGGGTGATTACGGGAAGAAAGAGCTATCTCCTGCCCTTCGGAATCGTTTCACGGAGATTTGGGTGCCCTCAGTTGATGACCCATCTGACCTTAGGATGATTATCGAAAGTTCCTGGGCTCATGATGGTTTGAAAGTCTTTACCACGCCAATTTTACAGTTTACCGACTGGCTGTGTGAGAGGGTTCGCGATCGTTCTATCTGTACGTTACGGGACATGCTGGTAAGTGACCTCAGGAGACTTTTCGACGTCTTCCATCTCACACTTTCTTAGGCTTGGGTTACATTCTCGAATGCTGTGTTTGCTCCCAGCAAAGCCTCGGACGATACAATCCCAGCCGGCGAGATATTCGTGAGTCAATGATGTTTTTATCCTGGTATTAGAGGTTTCATCCATGATTTAGCACCATGGAGCTCACATGACTTTTTTGGATGGATTGGGCTCTTTGCCACAAACGGCAACGTATTCGCTACAGATCCTGCAACAGATCAAGGACGAAGCTAACCGCCATTTGTGCCAACTTGTCCCGTTTGACTTGCGGTATACATCTCCTCGCTGCTACGATCCATCCAGTTTCGTCCAGTTTGGCCCTTTCGCGCTTCCCAAGGGACCGGCGAACGCTATGATGTCCAGTTTCAATCTTCACGCGCCGACTGCGTATGAGAATGCTCTCCGAGTAGTCAGGGCCTGTCAAGTCGGCAAGCCGATTCTGCTAGAAGGGAGCCCCGGGGTTGGGAAAACCTCCCTCGTCGCTGCCTTGGCCAAGATCGCTGGTTATCACCTCTGTCGGATCAATCTTTCTGACCAAACCGATCTGATGGACTTATTTGGGTCCGACCTGCCTGTGGAAAATGGTGCACCAGGAGAGTTCGCCTGGAAAGACGCGGAATTCCTTCAAGCTTTGCAACAGGGCCATTGGGTCCTTCTAGACGAGATGAACCTCGCCCCTCAGGCAGTCCTTGAAGGGTTGAATGCAGTACTAGACCATCGAGGCACGGTTTATATACCTGAGCTGGGACGCAGCTTCACACGACATCCCTCTTTCCGAGTTTTTGCCGCGCAAAATCCGTTGCACCAAGGTGGTGGCAGGAAAGGTCTCCCAAGATCTTTTCTCGATCGCTTCACAAAAGTTCACGTCGAGGAACTCACTCCAGATGATATGCTAGTCGTCTGTCGAGAACAGTACAGGGAATGTGACGAACGTGTCCTCCGTGACATGATTATGTTTAACGCTCGCTTAAATCTGGAAGTTGTCCAGAAACGAGCTTTCGGTCGGGAGGGCAGCCCTTGGGAATTTAATCTCCGTGATATCATTCGGTGGGGAGAACTTCTACGGGCATCAAGCGTAACCAATCATCCTCGACACTTTATTCGTATCGTCTACTTGAGCAGGTTCAGGAATCTGCAAGATCGTGCATGCGCCCAAGTAATATTCGATGATGTATTCTCCACCCCAGATCCGCCGAGTGTGCCTATCCCTTATCCGGTCATCTCAAGCTCCCATTTACAATTTGGTTACTACAATACAAAGAGGCATAATGTGACTTTGCCTTACAGAACTTCTGACGTCCTACAGGTACATCTTACAGCGATTGAAGCGATCGGCGCATGTCTCTCTCGGTCGTGGCTAGTCGTCGTGACTGGTTCCCGCGACAGTGGCAAAACGAACCTGATACGAACCCTTGCTAATCTTTCAGGAAACTATCTCGATGAAGTTCACATCTCCAAGGCAACAGACACGACAGATCTTCTGGGTGGTTTCGAACAGGTCGATCATTTAGCGCGAATACTGGCAGTAGCAGAGGAGGCAGTTCAGCTCGCCGAGACGTTCGCCCGTTCTGCTTGTGGGGTCACTTCTAGATATCAATACCGAGCGGTCGTACAGCGCGAATTGATCTCTGATCGAAGAACGTCCACATCGATTTTGCAGGCTGTCTCTGGGCTTTTGGCAGAGTTGTCAATGATTGAAGTTGACGACTCTTTTCTTGATGCAGCTCTGGGAGAATTGGATTCAAGAATCCGTGACCTCGTTCATGTCAAGTCTACAAAGGGCCATTTCGAGTGGATCGATGGGCCATTGATACAAGCGATGAGGAAAGGTCACTGGCTTGTTCTCGATGGCGCAAATATGTGCAATCCTTCTGTCCTCGATCGACTTAACTCACTCTGCGAACCGAACGGCAATTTAGTGCTTACCGAACGCGGCCTCGTCAATGGCGAGGTACAGATATTGAAACCGCACCCCAACTTTCGTCTACTTATGACCGTGGACCCTCAGTACGGAGAACTGTCCAGGGCGATGCGCAATCGCAGTGTGGAGATCTCTCTGTTGAGCTACTTTACTGAAGAAGACCGCTCTCGCGTGCTCGCACACACTCGCCTCCCTATTGGTTCGACAGCGACAACATCTTGCTATGTATTCCACGAACAGGCACGCCGAGGTATTCTCTCGGCGTGCTCTTCCCAGCCGTCACAGCATCTTCCATCCGTTGGTATTGACCATGACTCGACCTTATCTTCTCTGACAATTCATATGCCAATCATGGATGTCTTCGATATTCAAAGGTCTCGAGCGCTCGTTTATTTTGCTGTTAGGTCATTTCCCGTACCACTGCACTGGGTCTTTAGGCGCTATCTTGAGGCTTCGTCACCCAATGGACTCTTGTGCTCTGTGCTCGCAGACCCCGCCTTTCCGGAAGCCTCCGAAAATCTTGCGTTGTTGGTGAAGAAAGTATCTCATATTCTTCCGCGCCCACTTGATAATGTGCTGGTCAGTGTTTATATAACAAATGGGATTCCCATCCGCTCTTCGTACCGATGTGCTCAATCACTTTGATATATAGCCAATGGATGATTTCATGGTTTATCCACCATGTCCATGCTGCGCAGAACGGGTAGAGTATTGTTCGCGTCATGCATTGAAACTTGAAATTCTGCATCTTTTCGCTTCCCTCCACCTTGATAAGAGCAGCGGCTGTGGTTGGGACAAGTCAAGTAGCGAGCTAGCTAGATGCTCGTTGAATCTCATCGAGGCATTGCAATCGGTACTGGCGGAAATACAGGGAGTCGCTCAGTTGTTACTGGAGCAACTGTTCTCCGGATCATCTAGCCCTCAATCCGTGAGTATTTTCGTCCTGATACCTGAGCCTATCTTGAAAAATTAACTACAGGATTATCGTAAATCTGCCGACCTTCTCAGCATTTCGCGAAAACTTTGTCAGGTTCTCGCTCAGCAAGACTTCGACTACTCCTGCGTCCAGGTTTTATCAAAGCTGATCTCCAAATCACTCGATAGTCATTCTCCTGCATACCAACGTCTTGCTCGCGCATCTACAATCCTGGAGAACGCAATCTCTCCATCGTCGGGTCTTGGATTGCTAGACATGTGGTCACAACTACGTGTAGACAAGCCTATCGAAATTACATCAATTGAGATCAAGTTGTTGAATCGCTTGCCTACAGAAATTTCAAAACAAGGTATGTTTGAGTATTGTGAGCCTCACCTGCATCTTGACCCATCGCTCTAGTATCGCGCCGGGAACAGTTGGAGATACTCTCTATTGCGACTTTGCCAACACAGTTGAGACGGGACAAGACTGAGCGATTAGTGCATATATCCGGCCGAGTCAAAAGCGTAAGAGGTATTCAATTTTGTCTCTGCATTACCCTGATTTCCTGCAACAGTTGGTATCCACGGTCCCTGAGAAAAACATCGGTCTTCATGGGACTTGCAATCCTGTTTCCCTTCTAGTCGAATTGCAGGTACTATGCAATCTTCACGCAGGAAACAAGGATGTAAGTATGCTGCGCTACAGGCATATATTGAACAGACAGTTGATATAACGTGTAGGTGACTGTACCAATCCTCCGGCGGATTATCGGGGCGGCTCTTGAAGAACCAAACGAAGATCTGCGACGATTTGCATCATACCAACATGTATTATGGAATCATGACGCGGACTGTTGCAGTACGTCGCACCCTCGTCACTATCCTTACTATCTTTCATCGTGCGTTTCAGTTTCCCCGAGCACCATCGCCATGGTGGTGACCCAATGGCTCGAAGCATTGTGGCACAAAGAATCAAAAAAAGAGGTGTGGAGCAAATTGTAATTACACATCCAAAGTACTCACTTGTTTTTCAGCACGTTGGTGGACCACATATTATCTTCCGCCCGACCCACCTTCTCAGTGCCTTTGAAAAGAGGTATGAGCATGTGATCCGTGCGCTTATTCTTTTAACTTTTTCACAGTGAAACTGCGGGGGTTTCGTTAACATCCCTCGAACAACACAGGGAGTCGGTCAAGCGTCATATTGGACTAGCCGTGTTACAGTGTTTCACGGATACTTCACGACTTCAGCAACTCACTGCATTGTTCAACCAGAGCATAGTTTTGGTGAGTAAGAGCGGCGGCTCGCACGTAAATTGGCTTATATTTCTCAAGGTTGCGTCCTGTTTTGCGACATCGTTTGATGAAACTACTTTCTATCGTATGCGTACGGGCCTCCCTAGAGACAGCATAGAAGCATCCAAGACTCTCCTGGGTTTATTGGGACAAACCAATCACGAACCATTGCGGAAGGCCATCCGGCATTTAAATGCTGCGTTGCAACACAATGTAGACTCCAAGTTGCTCTCATCACCTGAGACCGCGGTGTCTCTTCTTGGTCGATGTTGGATTGGGTTAAGCAGAATGATCCTCGAGCTTTTTGTTCCTGATGTTCCCGTCGACCCTGCCGCAATGCTACGCCACGCTGCGGCTTACGCTCACGACCAAGCAGATTTCTTGATGCAACAAGTGGCACTCCACGTCCAGCTAGAGCTCCGAACGGCAGGCAACAAAACAAACGATGTCATTGCTTACCTTGAAGCCTCCGCCAAGGGCTGGTTAGAGACACCCCACGCATCAGCCGATGTTCCGACTCGGGACAACCTAGCAAACCTACATACCTATTGGCTGGAGATATCACAATTCATTAGCCAGGTGATTCCTTATTCCAAAATCGACGACCTGGTCCGTGTTCTGGAATCGATGGATACTTCTGCCTTGGATCGCGAGGTGGTTGTCCAAGAATCTATCTCAGGTTTTTGTCAGCGCATAGAAACCCTTTACACAGAATTTGACGACATCACGTGCATCCTTCGTCTGGCGTTCTCGGAACTTCGGTTAGGTCTCCACCTCGTGCGCTGGACTTCGCAGCAATCCTACCCGCAGATAGACACCACAGAACTGGTGACTAGCTTGGTCGCATTCCCCTCCACACGCAGTGCACATCTGCTACAGAGCCTACCTCCTCCCAGTGCGAATCTCTCTGCTGGTGAGCTTGTCGTATTGAGGGTCGCGGCAGCAGTCCATTGTAGTCCATTGCCGTCGGCGCTCGTAACGGTTAGGACTAGCTATGAACAGGCCTATCGCCTCTGGTCGATAGATCGATCTCGTGACGAGAAAAGAGAGCAGGCCCTAAATTCCTTATATCGCGCAAACACGACGGCTCATGACGGCTCGACGGAGGTCGAAGCAGAGGAAAGGGAGTTTTTGACGCTATTTCCCACTTTTGAAGATGTCCTTCACCCTCTTGAAGTTTCGGATGCGCATATTAATGACAAGCCAGTATACCATCTGACCCCAGATCAGCAACGACAACTGCTCACACTCCATCTGGAACTCATGGGTAACACAGTCGATTTGTCGAATACCAATCGTACCACAAGCAAATTCAATACTCTTCGGCAGACGTTTTTGCGGTCCTGGATCGGAGACCATGCCTCTTCATTGCCAGATTCTCTTGAAAAACAGTCGCTACATCTCCAGCTTTCCATTTTTCATGGACACCTTACGGAGATATGTGGCAGCCCCAGTTCTTTACAGTCCTTCAACTTTTACGCCGATGCGAATATCCAAGAGGCCAAGAAAGCGTCAAGCCTACTGCAATCCCTTCGTGCTCAGCTCGTTGTCATTCTCCGAGAATGGCCAGATCAGATGGTACTCCAACATCTCATTGATCGGTGCGACACTATATTGGCATTCAATCTTGCCGCTCCGACCGCCAAGTTTTTGTCAGCGCTAGAGCAATTGTTGATGCAGACGGAAGACTGGGAGATGTATGCAAACCGCGACAATGGCCTCAAAGAGCATCAGCATGGACTGATCAGTCTCATTGTCGAGTGGAGAAGATTGGAACTCTCGTGTTGGAAGAGTTTACTGGAGTCCCAGAGCCAGTCGTTCACCGGTCACGTGGCGGAGTTCTGGTTCCGCTTATACGAACTTTTGATACGGGGACCATTGAATGCTGTAGAGGAAATCGAAGACGGCGACACTGGCAGCCTACATGGGTACCTCAGACAACTGCCATCACTTCTGGACGAATTCTTTCGATCCAGTTCACTCGGTCAATTCCAGATCCGCTTGGACCTCCTCCGTAGCTTTGAGCGCTTCATTCACAACATAGCGCCTCGAGAATCTCCTATCCATGAAGACGCGCTGCTTCGAGTCGGTCGTATTGTCCACTCTACCTGCCGATACTTTTGCCTTTTCCTTCCCGCCCTCTCCACATCGTTGAGAGATCAAAGACAGGTGCTGGAGAAAGAAGTCGAAGTGTTCATCAAGCTCGCGAGCTGGAAAGACGTCAACGTCCAAGCCTTGAAACAGAGCGCCCAAAGGACCCATCATCAGCTATACAAGATCATCCGCAAGTTTCGCGATGTTTTAAGACAGCCTGTCGTGGACAAGATGAATCCGTTGTTTGCCGGGGACCCCGAGGGTCATCGCCATGAGGTGGAACGGGTTGTCATGCCAGCCTCCCCTCCCCTTGGATCTATGGTCACCTTTGAAGATGTCGCTTCAAATTCGAATTCCATCCCATCTCACCTGGAAAATCTTCACCAGACGTTTGGCAAGTTCGATGACTTTATAAGCAATACCATCCGTCGATTCCTCTCCAGGCATTCCGCCGAAGACGTGGAACAACTTTCTTTGGACATTATCTTGACTGCCAAACACCTCGCAAACCAAACCATCCCTCCGGACCTCACCAAAGAAAAGCGAGAAAAGTACAAGAAGAATTTACTTGTTCGTAAACGGAAGGCCTGGAGCGACCTCCTCAAAGAGCTAAAGCGGGGCGGTCTGGCCTATGCCGTCAAACCTGACGTCCTCGACAAGCTGAGAGACGCATGCTGGATTCGAGACCAGCCGTTGACGCCTACAAGTGGTTCGATGGCGTCTGTGGAGAAAGCGGAGCACTACTTCGACCGGTTACGTGGGTGTCTTCCTGTACTCAGAAATGCACTTTCGGGACACCACTCGGACTTGGGTACGCGTGATCTTTCTCGAGGTATCTCTGTGGTGGAATCGGGGTGCTTTTTAGCGCTCGAGGGTAGATCGGGGTAAGCATCCATCGTGGTGACAAGGACATATTTTTATTTATGACATCCAGGCTGTCTCAAGCTCTTTCAGGATATACAACACTTCGCCAGCAGGCGGACCGGCTCCAGGCACTTTCAGATCATTCGGAAACGATCGTTATTGACGCGCACGACGAAATTGAGCCAATGTACAACGCACTCAGCCATTCCGTTCGCGCATTAGAAGAGCTAGCCGAGGGTATGCGCGTTTTCTCCGAGATAGAAACAAGTATCAGCGTCGTCCCCGATCTCATTGAGAGGTGTCAAACGCTGGTCAATTCAGCGTGCACATGGTGGAACCGTGTGTCCAAGGTGCGGCAATCATGTCAAGTCATCTTGCCTTGCGTGTTCCTTCGAGGTGCGTATCAAAGATCGTTGTGAGAAGAACAGAATGGATAATCGAAACCCTCTTTTTTCTCTAGACGATTACGATGTCGTCGTGGGCGCTGCGAGATTCCTGAGCGAGCTTCCAGGCCAACTTGAAGACATGTCCACGACCTGTCCTCTGCTGATATACATTCTGCAACCAACCCGAGAATGGATTTCCGAGCAGGGTAGTTTCTCGTTTTCCGAGTTGGCGCAGCCTCTTCCCGAGGGCAATGTGACCGCGAATGTAGACAGCGTCATCGATACGCTTCTCGTCACTATCCAGTCCATGCTCCGCCAATGCCCCGAGCCGGCTCCCCTCCCCTCACCCACGCCCGAATCCGAAGAGGCCAAAGACAATTATATTCGCTTCGGTGTTCAGACGGCATCACGCTTCGCCGCCCTCCTCGACCTTTCAACACTGCACGACCGACTGAACACGACCACCGCACGTCTTTCGTCTCTCCCGCACGCCTCGCGTCAGCGAGCGCTGAAGAGGGTGTTACCTTTCCTATCACGTTTCTTGACCCTTGCGGGCGAACTCGTCGATGGTCTGGCGGGATGGACCCGTGCACTTTTCAAATTGGACTATGTCGTGTGTTCCGTCGTACATACCCTCGCCACGCAGGGGTTCTGTATTCCCCCCGAAACAGAAGAAGGCGAAGGTGGCGACGACAAGGGGCATGCGACAGAGCTTGGAGGAACGGGTTTGGGGGAAGGCGCTGGAAACGAAAATGTGAGCAAAGAGATCGAGGACGAAGCGCAGGTGGAGGGACTTCGAGGCGAGGACGATGACGACGGGGAGATGGAGAGAGAAAAGGGCAAAGACGAGGACAATACGATCGAGATGAATGAGGACTTTGGAGGGGAGATGGAAGATGTGCCCGAGACTGACGAATGTGACAAAGATGAGGACAAGGATGGGGAAGACGAAGGGCCGGATGAACGGCTGGGGAAACTGGACGCGTCGGATCCAGCTGCCGTGGACGAGAAGCTGTGGGGCGATGAGGAGGGAGAGGACAATGGAAAAGGTGAAGACGAACTCCAAAATGATAGGTCGCAAGAGGATCAACAAAAAGGATCAGACGTCGTGGCAAAAGAGGGGAAGAAAGGCAAAGAACGAAAAGATCAAAAGGATGAAAAACAGAAAGAAGGGACGAAAGAAGAAGAACAGGGAGATGAAAAGGACGGAGAGGAAGAGATCGATGGAGGTGACGAGGAGATGGAACCGCCTAATGCCTCTGGTGCCCCAATGGACGAGCACATTCCAGACGCCAACACCCTTGACCTCCCCGATGACATACACCTCGACGAGGATCAGGACAAGCAAGACGATCACGGAGACGACTTGGATATCAGCGACGAGGAACAAGCACCAGATGATCAGATGGTCGAGGATGTTGACGAGGAACGGGGAAGAGACCATACTCCCGAAGACGATGCCATGTCTGGGGAGCCCGAAGACGCCGAACAACCGCCTCGAGCCATTGATGAATGCAACATGGACGAAGAAAAAGAGAAACCTGACGAGGAGGCAACCAAGGACAACGCTGTCGCTCAGCCTGATCTTACCGCTGGTGATGGTGATGCCGGCGCATCCGAAAACGAACGACAACCCACAGACAGTGTCCGAGAGGGACAACAAGGCTCCGCTTCCACCCAAGTAGAAATGGACGTGGACGGTGGTGAGCACTCGAAAGAACCCGAGCTCGAAAATAAAAAGTATGTCCTGCAACGTCGTTTCACCATGTGAACTCACGTCGACCCTTTCCAGTTCCGGCGACGCTGTCGAAAACCAACCTCAACCTATACCTGCCTCGACGTCGGACGATCAACCTCAACCTCTCGATCCTAGCTCTGCTGGTGAAGGTACACAACGCGGTCCCGCACACGCTCGCCAACCCCATCCTGCGCCATCTCCAAACCCACTGCGAAGTCTTGGAGACGCACTCGAAGCAGTCCAACAGCGCTTTGATGAAATCTTTGGACCAGCGGACCAACACCAGCCCTTGCCAGTTCCCCAACACGAAAACACAGACCAGGTCGAATACGCCCAAGAGGAAGATGCACCCGAGAACAATGACATGCAGGCCCTTGGTCCTGCCGGCGAGGAGCAGGTTGCAAAACTAAGAGAGCTCAAGTTGGCGGACGAGGAAACTCACGAGACCGACGCTGACGCCATGGATGTCGACGCGTTCGACGCGTTGCACGAGTTGAAAGAGGCGAAAGACGTTGCGATGGAGCGGTTGGAAGCAGACAAAACGGCCGAGCGTCCCGCACCCGATATCGAGGGTGCCATCGTACACACCGAACGCGTTACCCAAGGTCAACCGCATCACCTCCCCGATCCCTCTGCGCCCAAAGCCGAAGACGACATGGAACCTGAACCTGAACCCGAACCACCCTCCTCCGAGCGCATCCTCGACGCCCTCACACACCACGCCTCCAACCCCACCCCCGCCTCTGCCTCCCACCTCTGGACACTCTACACAACCCTCACCGCCCCCCTCTCTCTTGCGCTATGCGAGTCCCTCCGACTGATCCTAGCACCCACCCTCGCCACGCGCCTTCGCGGCGACTTTCGCACCGGCAAACGACTCAACATGCGAAAAGTAGTCGGATGGGTGGCGAGCGAGTACACCAAAGACAAGATCTGGATGCGCCGGGTGAAACCCAGCGCACGGGAATACCAAGTCCTCTTGGCCGTCGACGACTCGGCGTCGATGCGCAACGGCGCGCACGGCGCGGTGCACCTGGCGTACCAAACCGTCGTGTTGGTCGTGCAGGCGCTTGGGAAGCTCGAGGTGGGCGAGGTGGGCGTGGCGCGGTTCGGAGAGGGATGGGCGCTCGTGCGTGGGTTCGGCGCGGACGTGGCGGGTGCCAAGGACTGGGGTTCGTCGCCCGTCGAGGGCGGACGGGTTCTCAACGCGTTTTCGTTTTCTCAATCCCGCACGGACGTGGCTGCGTTTCTCGAAGGATCGTTGGGTGTGCTCGAAGCGGCGCGCGAGCAGTCGAGCGGGACGGGCGGGCGGGAACTGTGGCAGCTCGAGATCATCATTTCGGATGGGATTTGTCAGGATCATGAGCGGTTGAGGAGGGTGTTGAGGAAGGCGAGAGGGATGAGAGTGTTGGTGGTGTTTATCGTGATCGACGCGCTCAACAATGCGCCCTCTGCTGCGAATGTTCCTGGCGAAAACCAATCGTCCATACTCACGCTTTCTCAAGTTTCTTACAAGCCTTCGCCTACGACCGGCGTCATGGAACTCTCGATGGAACGGTACCTCGACTCTTTCCCCTTTGAATACTACGTGGTGCTCCGGGACGTCGAGGCACTACCAAGGGTACTGGCGGACACGCTCAGGGAATTCTTTGAACGAGTCAACGAGGAGTAAAAGTGTCCAAGATTAGCAAGATATTATCTGCATGTATATATACACCCGTAGTCTATAAAATGCATTTGTGATGGCATATATTCTACGACGCTTGCATCCACCCGACTTGGCGGTCACAAATCAATATACTTGTTCCAAAAGCCGGTCGTCCCGTTATTCGGAGCTGCCCAAGCTTCGATATTAAATAACCGCAGGACGAGGTTATACAGTTCGACGTTTGCGAATCCGGGCATGACATAGGTGCCGTCGGACACGGAATGCCACGCAGAAGATTGGATATCAACCGAGTAGAGTTTGGCGCCGTGCGAGAACGGACCATGGGCAACGAATACCGCATGCATGGAAGATTGCGCATTGTCGTAGCCGTGGTTCTGGGCGACGTCAACACACACAGTGGTGAAGAGAAGTGCAACGTACGCCAGTACTCATTCCATTCTCGCCCATCTCTTTGGTTGTCAAGGCATATCCAAGGGTTGGAACGACCCAGATAGGTGCAATGCGTTCGTTTTCCGAAAAGTGGTAACGCGGCGGCATGGGTGTCGCCTCTTCGAGGAATCCTAGGGCAACTATTACAAGGATCCAAGGGACCAGAGTGGAGACACCTACCGCCAGCATACGAGTCCGTTGTATACACTTGGAATTTGCCGCCGAATTGCGGCTCGTTGGATGCATGGATGAGCTTTTTCAAAATAGCGCGTTCATCCGTTCCTTCCAAGAAGCGAAGTCCAAAAGAAGGCCACCCATCATAGTGGGCGACGTTATTCCATGCATCACCTGTACGGTCAGAGAATCAGTCTTGATCGAACATGACGGAAGAAACGTACCGAGTACATCATCTCCATCGAGGTAGATCCACTCGACCTCGCTGGTATCGGCCATCCCATGATCACTAACAAAGATCACGTCTACAATCTGAGAAAGGTTACGTGCAAGGAGAGAATGATGAAGATCACGAGCAAAGACATCAATATTGGCAAGTGTTTCCTGCAAACAAAAGTATTGATCGATGGACATGTGAACACCGCTGAAAGACTTGCATTCACGAGAGCAGACATGGGTCCGGTGGCATGTCCTGCCTGATCCAGCGACGGCTCGTATGCTAACTTGGAATGAGCAACTGCTAAATCTGTTACCAAAGTCACTTACTAAGAATAAGCTCTGGCCTCTTGTCTATGTCCTCCATATCGACCCACTCTAGTATCTGATCCAACTTTTCTTGCAGAGGAACCTTGTCACGCCAAGGAATAAAGTAAGTGGGAGTAGCTCCCGAGCGTGTGACGGCAGGGCCAGGCCTGTTGGACAAATTCGACGACACGGCAGCATGCATACAAAGAAAGACGTACCACATTTGATTGGCTGTCACCAGACCCGCACGTTCGGCCGTCTCCCATATCTAAGTTATTGACGCGTCAAGAAAGCACCTGGAAGTGAGCAACAAAGAAGCCTACTGGCTCGCCCAGCCACCAATCAGGTAGATACGCCGATTCTGCGCGGTTGTACCAAAACTCGGTGTCCGTAATAGGGTCGAAAAAGTTCTGTGAAGGTCGTCAATGGTTGCAAGTAGGCGATATGGTGGACGCACATTGGCGACAATACCGTGCGATTCGGCATACAAACCGGTTCTGTAGCCAAGACATCAGAGAATACACGACGGACAACGAAAGACACATACAACAAAGCCCAGTGGTTGCTAGAGTCGAGTCGTGAGCAATGATGACTTGGATTGGAACGAGAACTCACGGGAAGGTCAATGTCTGGTAGAGAGCGTCAGCTAGAGCAACAGAGACGGAGCAAACACACTGACAGGGAACACGGGGACCATACTCTTGGCCCTCAAACCCTGCCTGCTGATATCCAACAAATGGGGGGTCAACCCACGGTCAAGATAGCTCGCGCTGTCGACGAGATAAGCACGCAAAGCACAGTGACAAGAAAAGACACACCTGAGACCATCGATGGAAATGAGAATGACGGTCCTCTTGAACGCGTGTGTCCCGTTCGAGAAGGTCTCCGACGTCGGTCGGTGAGATGTGCGAGCACCCCAGTAGGCAGCACCACCAACGGCGACGAGGACGATAGCGACAAGAGAGGCGAGAACCTTGTAGGTTGAAGGCGAGGACGTCGGCTTTGGCTGAACAGCGACGGGCTGCTCATCGTCCAACAACGGACGTTCTTCGTCGTGATGGTCCATGAGAGAGACCTATACCGTGGCTGTGCAAGGCAGAATGTTCCAACACATCATTGTATGGATCAAGACATGGCTCACCTATCTGGTGCTGGACATCATCGCAACTGGGCCCATGCCAAAGCACATTTCGTTTGTGATGGACGGTAACAGGCGCTATGCAAAGAAACTGGGCAAGCAGGGCAAAGACGGCCATCCGGACGGCTTCAAGAATCTCATTCGAGTACGTGTTCTAGTCAGCACACGATGGCGTTCTCATGTCGAGTGTCTAGATCCTAGAGCTCTGTCTACGACTCCGTATACGCTGCGTGACCGTGTACGCGTTTGCGATCGAAAACTTTAGACGACCGAAAGACGAGGTGGACTTGCTCATGAGTCTCGCCGAAGCGAGGCTCGTCGAGATGGCGCAGAAAGGGTATGTCCGTCCATGTATTGCGTCGCCGTCGTTGACGTGGCCAGTGAGATCCTCGATCGACACGGCGTCCGCTTGAACGTGCTCGGCAGACGCGAGCTCCTCCCACTCAGCGTCCAGACAGCCATCGAAAAGGCTGAAGCCATGACCCGGCACAACAACGCGTGTGTGTCCCCCTTGCCCGCGTGCACAACCTCTCAGACATGACAGTGCGATCCTCAACGTGTGTGCACCTTATTCGTCCCAGGACGAGATCACGACTGCGGTCGAGAGCGTCATTCAAGAAGCGATCGATGCAGGTGACGTTGATGGGAGGTGCGTGGACGCGGTTTTCGTTGCGTATGCACTGACGCCGGTTAGCACCATCACCGAAGACGCCATCGACGCCCATCTATCCACCTCTCTCGCAGGCAGCCCCCCACTCGACATTTTCGTACGCACGAGCGGTGTCACGCGTCTCAGTGGGTTCATGACCTGGCAGGTAAGCCACTCAGACCTCTCCCCCACCTCTCCCTCACCCCTCTCCAGTGCAGCGAAGACACCCAGCTACACATGGTAGACAAGTATTGGCCCGAGTTTGGACTGTTTGAGCTTGTTCCTATATTACTCGAGTACCAACGAAAAGTCTGGGCCATGTAGCTGCGTATTACATAAACTACTATCTCTACGACGACGACCATGTCGATGCTTGACAAGTTCAAGCGCGGTGCTCAACGCGCAGGCGTACAAGCAACCAACTTTGTCAAGGAAGGCTCTTCTCGCGTCGCCTCGGGCTCGCGCGATTTCGTCCAGGGTTTCACCCTCCCCGGCGAGGCGGACAAGGCTGCCAAGATCCTCGCCAGTTTCCTCGGTCAGTCCTCCTTGGACGAACCCATCCATACACCCTCATCACCCCCAACAGCCGATCCCAACCACCCCGAATCGGCCCTCAACTCCATCCCAAAGGCGGTCCTACAACATGCACGAGGTACGTCCGAACCCCCCACATATCCACACCCGACCCGACCCACCCTCTCCAGGCCTCGCCGTCTTCCAAGTCATCAAAGCCGGCTTCATGTTCTCCGGCAAAGCAGGCTCAGGCCTCGTCATCGCCCGTCTCCCAGATGGCTCTTGGTCCGCACCCTCTTGCATCGCCACAGGCGGTCTCGGGTGGGGTCTCCAGATTGGCGCCGACATCACCGACTTTGTTATCGTCCTGAATTCGGAAGACGCCGTACGGGCGTTTTCGTTGGGGGGTAATCTCACCATTGGTGGGAACGTCTCTGCCGCTGCCGGTCCTATCGGTACCGGGGGGAGCGTCCAGGCGAGCTTGGCCCATCCCGCGAGCATGTTTTCGTATTCAAAGAGTAAAGGTGGGGTGACCTCGCTTTGTTTTGGTCGTTGGATGCTGAATGCGTCTAGGACTCTTTGCGGGTATGTCGCTCGAGGGCACGGTGTTGATCGAGCGCAAGGATGCAAATCGCGACTTTTATGGGTCGCCTGTACCAGCGCGCGACATTTTGGGCGGGCGCGTTCCTCCGCCTGAAGTGGCCTCGAGATTGTACGAGATTATTGAAGCCGCCGAGGGTCTAGACGAGTCAGGCGTTCCCGATGCCGCATATTACCCAGGTACCATCAATCAACATATCCCGACACAAGGTCATCAGACCGTGTTTGATTCAGAGGGGCACTAGGGTCTTCATTTTCTTTCATGCTCATCATTTTTCTCAATGTCTTGCGTACTAGTAGTAATACAAATTCGCTCAGCGCCACACGTCGTTCAACGTTTGACCGCCAGAGTCCGCTGTCGTAAACCCATTGTTGGGATCCGACTCCCATGTCACTTGGCCATTGGCGATGCGAATGTACTTGTATTCAATCGCCGTGTTGGCCGGTAGATTCACCGTTGCTATGTTGGATTAGTCAAGAGTTTTGAACGTAGCAAGGGTATGACATACTGCTCCAGACCGGGTAATTGGCAGTAGACAACAGGATGGGGTTGGACGTGTCCCAGTTTTTGAGGGCGCTGACTGACCCAACAAGATATATGCTCTCTATTCGCGTGGTCAGCATTCGAACGTATAAGAGTGCGGCCACGACGCACCTCCAAGCACGGTGGTTGCATTGACATTGAACTGGACAGACACGGTGGGTGCACTGCTCGTCGAGCACGTGTCCGAAACGGACAACCCCTGTGCACCCCAGCTCGCCGGGGTCTGTCCTGCGCGGGCGGCAAAGAC
>JBBPLF010000455.1:0-25326 GCA_038089615.1 Aureoboletus auriporus
ATTCCTCGAACACATCCTAACGGGATCAGGAGACGTCACAATTCTCGCGTGGTCTGGTACTCCAAATAAGTACAACAGCTGTTTACCTCTAGACCTAACTGTCTACGATGAGCTCCTCCCACCTCATTTTCCGCCATCCGTGGACACAGTGGATGTGGATGAGATAGCAGCTAAGTTGCACTCATTCATCCCCGATCTCTCACCCGTCAAAAACCTTTATGATCAGCTCTCCACCCTTCCACCCCCTTTCCTTGCTTCAAGTCGACTACGGCTGCCTGGCATTTTTTTTCGTGCCGACGAAGTTACCCAGGTATCAGGACCAGAAGCGAAGGCGAACACCAATGTATATCGTGTCATGACGACTATGTTCGGTGAAGTGGAGATCAAGACAACGAACAACTTGACGACGATGAAGGCTCTCTACCTCGTCCATCCGTGGATTCGCCCATTGCTTGATCGTGACTATGAGTTTTCCCGCGCTCCGCCCAAGATTACACGAGCGCTACGGTTGTTCGCTCGGCTGACGCAGCCGTTTGGAGCACTGTTATTGGAGCAGATCTCGCGGGTCGAATACAAACGTGTCGCAGCAGACAGCTTGATCATGGTTCAGCTGTGCAAGGATGTTTCGTTGAAGGACTTGATAGACAAGGTCTGCACGATCGACGTGCAGTAGTTTGTCGTGATCTCCACGATTCGTGTCGCCCTTGTATGTATCCCCTATGATGCAAGTGAACTTGCATCAGTCTTGAAACCTATGTTGTCCTCTCTGCCCGATCATAACCTGGTAAAGTCCCTCATTGCACATAATTGTAAGCATACGGTACGACTCTGATTCGCTCAACCGAGTCTCGGGACTCGGTTGTGTCTTTGTCCACTCTTCTAAACCAACCCTTCTGCTCGCCCTGTCATTCCTTCATCACCGTCGAATCAGCAAGCATGATCCTGTACTCCCCCCGGTCGGCCGCGAGCCCCACGACGGCTCACCGAAAAAGCTATATCCTGAAGTCGCAACAGACACTACTACTCACGAGCAAATCAGGTCCGCGGAGTCTGTGATTCACCATCCAGAAGATGTTACCTGCATGGCGCTCTCGGGCAACTACGATCTTGCGACGGGTAGAGACTCAAGAATCACTGCGCACGGAATTTCCAGTACATCTTTCCTTCTCCCCGGGGTGACCATGTCAGTTCACCTGCATCAATTGTTCGGTGTCAAGGTTTATTCACGGTATCGACCATGACACACCCGACGATGCGATATAAGTACACAAACCGTCAACAATTTTCGTACGAATGAATCTCCCACTCTGCGTGCTCTGCTTAGTGGCCATCAGGCAGTATGTACAATGGAACAAAAACGGGATATACTCAAAACTAGGCACCCAGATGTATGTATAGAATCCGTTGATCAAAGGGCATATCCACACACCCCATCGTCTTCCTCAGCGCAAATGCCGCACGGGTATGGTCCAAACGACCCGACTCGTCCAACATATTCTTATAAAACACAGATGTTACGTTTTTCGTGTGTTCATCGTCCACCGCCCACATCGTCCCAATCACAGAACGAAAGCCAGCAAATTGCATCGCAGATGCAAGATGGATCACCTCGTCAGGACTCTCTTCATCTCCGACAGTCGTATGACACGCAGAGAGATACGCGAACTCGGCATTCTTCAGGTCGCATTGAATGATGCGTTGGATCGTGAGGTGCCCGTCGTGGAGAGCAAATGCAGACTCGAACGGCTGTTTCGGGTTCGGGATACCGTGACAAGCGAGGTGCACCCATTCGTTCTTACTCAGCTCGTCGGCGACCCTAGGTATGGACGAGTCACATCCATCGATGCGCATGAACGTCGCAAGACCATCCACTTGCTGACCAATATTGACCAGTTCGCTGCTGACAGAGGCAAGTTTACTTGTCCCGGCTGCGTTGGCTTCACCGATGGCGATGAAATGCTTCATGTGATTGGTAGAATAGGTTAGACTGGGCCGTCTAGCACGAATGAGGGCGGTCAAGGTGGGGGTGTACGACGATATGTAGAGCCTCGAAAGATTCTTTCCATCCTTCCTAAACGGACCAGCAGCGTGCAAGGGCAAATGAGAGAACTCGGCAATGGGGCACCACCAAATGCGTGACTGATAAGGGCATGTAGTCGAGAGGTAGCTAACGATGTGCGAAACAACTTCGTCCCAAAGTTTGCGCAAGAAGATGGCGAAATCTCTTGTCATGTCCATCGACTTCGCGTACCGAGTCAATGCATGGAGCTGGGATGAAAGTTCTTGAACGTGAACTTTTGTGATTGACAAGGGGATGTGAACAGGATCTCTGTCAACGAAAACAACAAGTGCATCGCAGCCATACTGGCTCGCATTCAGGATGATGACTGGTCCGCCACTGGCTGCGTGTTGGAGTTCAGAGAACAACGGGGGAAGAAGGAATCGAGAAAGACCAGGCAATTCGCGAATATCGGACACGACGTGCTGCAATTCGGAGTTGATACAACATATCTGGTCATGTTGTTCTGCACCAGGCGAGTCAAGGGCGTTGCGAATAAGAGAGGTCAGATGTCTGAAGCGATCTGCCAACACCTCTCCTGCTGGGCCAGATGCGATGACGTCGTCAAGTGAGGAACGGAGACGAGTGAGCTGGCCCCAGAAGACCCCTCGACCTTGTTCAAGAAGCTCAACTGCTTTGAGCGGAGATTTGTTGCGAAGACAAGCCGAGAATGCATCTGCTGCGAGGGACGATGAGAGGGATCTGAGGACAGAAAGATGGTGAGGTAATGATGGTAGAGCAGCGAAGTGTTGAACAAGGAAGGAAAGAGCCGTTTGGTGCGCAAGCACGGTGGTGGGGTGGTGGAAATGTTCAGCTGCATAGATCCACGACTTGGCTGCAGAAAGATCGTTTGAAGAGACGTATTTTGAAACGTGTTCTAGTTGAGCATAAAGGCTGAACGATTCCTCTCGGTCCTGTACGTCATCTAGTCGCGTGAAGCGAGCAAGAAGGTGGTCGGTAAGGTGTTTCAGTGACATTGATCGATCAGGGTGTCCGAGGGGGCGAAGCGCTAGTGCATCACGCACGAGGCTAATGGCCTCGTTGATGTCATTGATTTGCCTGAGTTGCTTGAACCGATTGGCGAGATGACTTGCAAGGTTGTTCAACGACATTGACCGATCTGGATGTCCCGGTGGGCGAAGCACCAGGGCATCCCGGCTGAGGGCAATGGCGGTGTTTATGTCATTAATTTCCCCTTGCTCAGTGTACCGCGTAGAGAGATGGACGGCAAAGTTGTTCAAAGATGTCGATCGACCCGGATGCCCTGGTGGGCAAAGAGCCAGCGAATCTCCATCTAGAACGATGGCTTCGTTGAGATCATCGATATCCTTGAGCTGGTTGTACCGAGTGGAAAGATGGTTTCCAAGGTTCAGTAAAGAGATGAACCGATCCGGATCCCCTGATGGACGAAGTAGTAATGCATTACGTGCGAGGATGATGGCCTCGTTGAGATCATCAATTCCGCGAAGCTGCCCGTACCGAGTGAAGAGACGAGATGCAACGTTGTCCAAAGCTGCAGGTCGACTTGGGTGGCCTTGTGGGCAATGCCTGAGTGCATCACGTGCAAGCACAATAGCCTCGTCAATATCATTGATTCCCCCAAGTTGTTTGTACCGAGCAGAGAGATGGTGTGAATAGTTGTTCGAAACGATAAACTTCAGTGGCTTCCCTGGAGGACTAAGATCCAATGCATCTTGATCGAGAACGATTGCCTCGTTAAGGTCATGAATTATTCCGAGCTGGTTGTACCGAGCAGAGAGATGAGCCCCAAGACCAATCAAAGAATTCAACCGATTTTGGTGTCCTAATGGGCAAATCTCCAGTGCGTCTCGGTCAAGATCAATGGCCTCGTTAATGTCATCTATTCTCCCGAGCTGATTATACCGAGTGTAGAGAAGAGAAGCAAGGTTGTTCAACGACGTTGACCGATCCGGTTGCCCTGCTGGAACAAGGGCCAGTGCATTTCTGCTGAGAAAAACGGCTTCGTTGAGGTCATCGATTCCCCCAAGCTGTTTGTACCGACTGGAGAGTTGGACTCCGAGGTTATTCAAAGCTTTCGACAGATCCGGGTGGTTTGGTGCGGGAAGTGCGAGCGAATCTCGACAAAGGAAAATGACCTCGTTTAGATCGTCGATTCTCCCAATCTGCTTGTACCGAGTGGAGAGATGCCTTGCAAGATTCATCAAAGGCGTCGACCGACCCGGATGCCCGGGTTGGCACAGTGTCAATGCATCTCGATCGAGCACGATAGCTTCATTGAGGTCATCGATTCTTTGCAACTGGTTGAATCGAGTAAAAAGATGACATGCAAGGTTGTGGAAAGCCGTCGATTGATCCGCATGCCCTGGTGGGATGAGGACGAGCGCATCTCGGTCAAGGTCAATGACCTCGTCGAGGTCATCGACTCTTCCAAGTTGCTCGTACCGAGTGTGGAGATGAACAGCTAGCTTACTCAAAATCCTCCACTGAATTGAACTCCTTGGTGAGCAGAGCACAAGCGCAGCTCGGTCGAGCTCGATGGCCTCATTGAGGTCATTGATTCCTCCGGCCTTCTCATGACGAGTGATTAGATGGGTTGCAAGTCGACCCAAAGCGATAGACCGCGTGGGGTGACCAGTAGGAGGAAAGAGGGCCAACGCTTCACGACTGAGGACTACCGCATCATCAATATAGACAATCTCGCTCTCTTGCTTAAACTTGGCGGCAAGGGAATCTGCCTGTAAAAGCAATTCCTTCACTAGCAAATACATCATTTTACTTCTTCACGCGGGAACAGAAAGGAACCAGCACCCTTTAGTAAAAAGTTTAAATCCATGAAAGCTTGATATAGTGGTATATGACTCTGAGTGCGGGACCTGCTTGCGTGTGTGTTAATGGACCCGGATGAAAAAGGCAATGACACGAGATCGCACTGAATGCAAGGAACAGAAAAGCGACACAAGCCTGAGAGGTCAAATTGGTGCTCGGGGTCCCTATCACCCAGAGACTCCGACTGGACCAACCCGAAGTCGACCTGAAAAGTTATCGCGGCCGGGACTAAATAATGTAGTGCATCGACGCAGCCTATTTGCGAGAAATTCTCGAATGTAGCACAATGCAAAACCATACATGTAACCTAGTATGTATCATAGTATATTTTCGTCGTCATCTTCGGGCAATCTGAGACAAAAACCGTCTCCGCATCCCTATCTGCACTGTTTTGCCTTCAGGCCCGGAAATCACGCATTTTTCATCAGGTGAATTCCAAGTCGATTGATGAGGTTGCATAAGTGTCTCTTGAATGGCCCAGCTACGACAGACCCTGTCTCGGCCCGGGCATCCCAAATCCGCACCGTGGCGTCGTCAAATGTGGAGACGACGCAACTTGCATCCGGCTTAATCAATCAACGAAGTGAAGGACCCAGCGACGGCGGACCCCGTCTTGGCATCCAAAATGCGCACACCTCTGTCTTTAGACCCGCTTGCCACATCAGGTGAAAGCTCGACCGGTGTGACTATGCCTGGACTCGGAATGGCTCAGCCACAACAGGGCCTGTCTCGGAATCCCAAATCCGTACCGTTTGATTGCAAGACCCAGAAACGCACAACCGATATAACCCCATCAGTGTATCCTTCGAGGGGCACAGCACGGTCATGGTAGAGCCTGTTTTGATATCCTGGATCTGGACTGTTTTGTCGCCAGACCCGGAGACAACGCGCTTTCCATGAGGTGAAAACTCGACTGATGACTATGAGAGTGCCCTCGTGACTGTCATACCAAAGTGACGTTATAACACCGAGCATTCTATCTGATGCGCAGAAGGGCCCAGTTACTATCGCTTACCAGATACCTGGGGCATTGTCACGACCTGCCGTTTTGACACTCCGCTCGACATCAAATGCTGCTTGATGAGCTGGCGAGTCGGCGGTGACTATGACTGTTCATCGTCATTCATAGTCGTTAAGTACCGGGACTCGTTTATGCATCAAAAACTGTCAGTAAAAAGGCAACTAAGTATTTCATTTGTGCTGTATTAAACGAATGTGAAATAATTCCAGAGCCTGTGAAGCATAGAGACCTTCAGCGATCTGAAGTGGCAACTTGGATACGGTCCTCATAGTTTGCTAGAGGTTTGGATTGAATCACCCGCTTGACCCACCTCCTGGCCATCTCAGGAGTCCCGTCTCCTTGGCGTCGAGACTGTCGAGAAAATGGCTGCACGGATGGCGATGGAAAGCTGATGCTCCGATTCGGCTATGCCCGGGATGCGTGACTTTGCCTATTATAATTGTCACACCCTTCTGGCTAACTACACCAAAAAGGCTCTGTTAGACCTGCTTCAACTTCGTAGTGAGTTAGAATGTAAGATAGTTTTATTGTGATCACACAGGTTAAATTTTAAAGTGGTGTTTTGGGGGGTGTCCAGGTATCTGGTAAGCGATAGTATGCATCCCAAATCTGCATTGTCTGTCAAAAGACCCGGGGCCGACGTAGGTGAAACCATTATTAGTAATGGGATCGAAGCAGTGTGTCCGTTGAAACGCCAAGCCACGACGAACACAATCCCGGAATCCCATATCCGCACAGACTTGTCCAAAGAGCCAGATATGGCGCGTGCCAGGTGAAAAACCGACCGATGTGAAAGTGTGTCCCTTGAAGAGCCTAGCCACGACAGGCATTGTCTCCGCATACTAGATCCGCACTGCTCTGTCGTAAGACGCGGGGACGACCCATTTTCCATGCGGCTGAAAACTCAACGGATGTAGTCGAGGAAGTGAGTCCTTCAAGGGGTCAATGATTATGATGATGGGACCTCACACATGCGACGACATCGCTGTCATAGCACGTAAGGATGATTCCGTTTGTCGTCGTTTGGGTCGTCAGCGCGAAGACAGCCGTTCGTCATTCTTCATCGAAACGTCGTCGTTAGTAGTTCAAACGCCTCAGGTGCCCCATCACATCATATCACTGGTTCTCGGGGTCCAATGATCGTGACTGTGGTGACAAAATATACTTGTAAGGCTAAATTGGTAACGGTCACAGGCCTCCACCCCAGAATTTTATCTCGGATCTTGATGCTAGTATCGCGGTCCTCTTGTGTTGGATTTTGATGCCCGTGTAAGTTGCCATCAGGTCTGACTTGGATGGCAACCTCCGTTTTGGCTTGCTACATTTGCAAGTAAAACGGATCGTTTATCGCAGATTGCAACAGACATGCTGGAACCCGTAATCAAACGAATGGCACGGATGCAAACCTACTTCCCGGTTGAACGGGATTCTACATACATTCTGACTCTACATGTTTGCGGTTTACAATGCGGTGAGAGGCAAAAGATATTGTAGACAAACCGATATCGCCAGTGGGTTCCTTTAAGAGAGGGTCAAATCAATGATGAAAAGACCAGCCTCCACTCAGATACCGCTGTCTATGGTTTCGATTCGGCTTGAGCCGAAGTCGCCTGTCACAAACGAAACATACCCGGGCTCAGGGCCCGCGAGAGAAGGGGGGAGGGAGATATAAAAGACGGACAAACCACCCACGTCGCCGAGCTAAGCAAGAAGCATCTCGTTGTCCCTAGTAAGTAATAAAATGACTTCCTCCCGTGCGCGTCCTTGCATTCCCCAACTTGTGCTCACGCTGCATCCAGTCCTTGATCGCGTTCACTGTTCCCTTTGGACCATCTGTATTCCATCTAAGACTACCGCAGGTACTTATGGGATGGTGCTCAGGGACGTCAAGTACTCATGGGCCGTGGTAGTACAGGGCAATGCTGACTTACACTCTCTTCGATCTCCGCAACCCGTCAGACGTTCATCCTACTCGGGTCATTATCCCAACTATTGGCTCAATCGATATTCCACCTGGAAAGCGTCATCATTGGACAATGCTGGGTCTTTTTCACTCAATAATGGTCAATATCATTCCATACGATGCGAACTATGCAGGGTGGAGCTCGCACAGTTATCAGACAAACGTATATGCTACCAGTCACTTCGACGTCGACTACTAGCAGTAGCAGCTACGAGTTACAAGTATTCCTAGCCCCTCCCTCGCACTAGTGTGACATTAGCTACAAGACAGTCAACATTAGCATAGCAATGGAACACGTGTGCCAACTTGGACTAGGTCAAGGGCACGTACAACGGGGACTCGCTAGTAGGATACGTCTCTCTAGTAACAGATTGTGGCATCAACTTCGGAACAGCGCGTAGTGGCATGAACCTGTGGAAAAAGTCCAAGAAATAGGTACCCCAAGACAGCTCGTCGTCCCTTTGCTCTGCCTCGTATTCCGGGTGAAATCCCGTCGGGTAAGGATCTGCTTGGAATTAATTACTAGAAGTCGGATCGGTCTCGAGCAGTCCAGATGCAGGATGCCACCAGGGGAGTGACTACCATCGTGACAGCTCCCACACATGCACACGAATCCTTGTCGCCTGGATAGCACCACTGAACTATAAAGGCGCCAGAGAAGAGGACCGCACTAAAAGAGCGTGGTCAAGGAAACCACTTATCTACAACACTCACACCTACATCAACAAGGGTAGTCAGTCTCTCTAGGCCATGCTTTTTGTGCCGAAAGCTATGCAATAATTGGGCCTGTTCAAGAGATCACGCAAACGCCAATGTCAGAAGATATAATAAACTAACAGCTTGAAATGGGGTGCTCTTTTCCTCGGTGCGGAAATTTCCCATGAAGACCAAACTGAGAAGGATGTTGGCAATGCTTGCGATCGTGATTAGCGACATATAACTGAGGTATAGCTAAGATACGCCCGATTCTTTTGGAAGAAAAGCGACATTTTGCGTTCAGAAGCACAGTCGCCTGAAAGTTGGCTGCTTGAATTTACATCGCTCATAATCAGGACCAGGGGATTTAGTCCGCTTACCAGCACACTAGTTTCTTGTAGCTGTACATTCAACTTATTGACGAATGCGTTCCACTACTCTTTGTTCACGACGTCGTCGACAAGGAGCCTGTGTAGGAGTCGCACGTTGTTCACCGGGGCCATGAATAACACTAATGCAAAGTTTTCATCCACAGTGAAAGTTCGTCTCCAGCGATAGACCAATTGATCGAAATTGAGGCGAGCGCAATGTTCTCCATGATAGTTGAGGAGCAGGCGCGATCTGCGACCGTAAACACGGAGCTCCAAAACCATAATCAATACATACAAAATATGCGCATGATTCATCCTGTGAAGCACCGCTGAGTTTCTAGTCGTTCGGTGAATGGTAGTTGATTTACCTATAACGATCGCACAGCGTTCACGCTTCCCTGTCTTTTCAGCCAAGGAAACTCCAAGAAAGTAGGCGTCAACTGCTGAACACACGACTCGCGATCAATTCGGTCAACGATAGTTAACTTATTTTTTAGCTCCTCGAGACTTTGAGGGCATGGTGACTTATTTGACCTTACAGTTTGATCGTTAAATGCACTGTGTGGATATAGTTGCGGAGGTAAAGCACCCACCAGATGTAGCATGCAGAATCACGTCCACTACTTCATCTTTCAGATCCTGAGTAACCTTAAAGAAGCCCGGTGGAGATTCCAGTGGTACCTGGTGTTGCTTCAGATCATCAATGCATCGTAAACACTAAGTGGGTGATAAGCCGTCAGGGGTTCTGGTTCATAACCGTCTTCCAGCAAACGACTCACGCGTAGCGCGACAGTACTGTGCTTGAATAGCCAGCCCCTAGTGGATTCAAAGCGTTCGGTGATCTCACCTGGTTCGATAACACAAAGCTTACCTTTGTGCGCGTTTGTGTGTGAGGGGAGGTGAGAGGATACCTCTTCGAAAATCTCATCCCCGTCCCGTTCGTCCAGCCAAAAGAGGCTTCTGGTTGGCGGATTTACAAGATAATAACACACAACACCTAGGTCGTCCAGCTTGTGTTCCACAACCAACTGAACTTCGTTAATTTGTAGGGATTCGGGGGGAGGGGTTAGTTTATCTATCTCAGTGTTCGGCTCGGAGATTGAAAAGTTTCTGAAATACTCGATATACCCGTGAATCTATTGCTTAAGATACGATGAAAACAGCAGCATCTTGTAATGGTGGAGTTCGGTGGATCCCTATGGCATCTCATAAACTCTGAGATCCATCGATACTCCACGATCCATGCCTTGTCTTGCGGCGATTATATCGGAGTACACCTTTGACCGACATTGAAAAGAACCGAACTCCAAGGCCAGTGGGCTCTCCAGGGCATTTTGGATCGGTACAGCAACACCGTCTGGTTCACCGATTCCCAGGTTTGTATGGAACGTAGAACCAATACTAATGGTGGCACCTGGGACGGGAAATGGGGTTCGATCATTAGCAGGTGAGCCATGGTATTCTCGATATGAGGCTCGCTCGCTCGAATTTCGAGAGAAATGAGATGCCTGAGAAATGGACAGACAACTAAGAACCAGAATGTCTCAAGTACGATGTGCTCCAATGAAGCTGCAAGTTGTCCGTGTCGAAGTGGATGTGGGTTGAATGCAGGGGATGATCGTAGTCTGGCCCCAGGGATTCCGGGAGACGTCCCAGTTGTGGAACCGAACGGTGGATAAAGCGGACTGGGAGGATGAGATACTACATGCGTGCGGATATCCGGACTCAGGTGATCACCATGAATGTTGGGTGGGGGGTGGGACCATGTCCGAAGCATAGACTCAACTACCACTCGAGGTGCGTCCAGATTGATCGATCTCGGATCCTCGTGAAGTGAGGTTCGACCACCAGTTATGCGCGAAACATAGACTCGCAAAAGGCGCCTCGGTAGAAAAGGTGAGTAGGTGGCAATAAGACCAGAAAGGCTCCTTGCATTGGTGAAAGGTAAGTTAGAAGGTCGGGATTTGAGAGCCGAAGCTGGCTGAGTGACCCCGGGGATATGTGGTTCTGAAAGCCCAGGTCCGGGGGGACTCGGAAGAGAACCAGAAGTCATGAAGATCTGCTGCTTTCCAACACCAGCAGGCTCGTGCGAGGACTTGCGAGAGCATGGCGCAAATTGCTGTACAAGTTGTATACATAAATACTCTAGCACACGAAGCTTCCTAGATCCTTGGTTTTTCTTTTCTTTTCCTTGAGCAGCAGTCAACAAAAGGAAGCAAAAGTGATTGTGTCAATGTTACAATTCACCCCTATTCATTTCTCTTTTGTCATCACGCTTACTTTCCTAGGTGTCCCCATCGGATGCCCTGTCATCATGATTATCTTCATGTACATTCCTATTGGACACATGTCTTGCTGTACAGCCCGCTTGACATCATTGTTTCCTCTTTCGTCCCTCTTGCTTGTATTACTAAACATTCTTTGGAATTCCTTCACATTCTATTGCTTAGTAATTCCCTTTTTCTTCCCCTATATAAACTCTACAATATTGACGATGTACCTCACGCTTGACCTACTTGGAATAAGCATCATACCTTGTATCATCTCTGATCCCTTGGATTCCTTATTTCCTTGTAGTCCTCATCCTACTCTGAGTGGACACTCCCTTGAAACCCTTGAAACTGTTAGATTCGTTGATTTGCCATCGTAAGATCGTGCAAGCAAATCGTAGAACAAATAATGCTGAGGATATAACCGCTCTCTCTAGCGCTTTTTGAGAACTGAGAGCACTTGATACGTGGCTCCAGACATGGGTGTGACGAGGAACCTCAAAGCATTGTCACACACAAGTACTTCAGGAGACCAGAGATTGCATAGGAAAGTACTAGAGGAGAGAAGTACATCCAAGTGCGTAGAACTGGCTGGGGAAATGCCAGTGAAGGGGGTACACTACTTATACTAGGCTGGGATGCTGCATAAGGCAGTAGCCACAGTATGTGCTGCGTAAAGCAATGCGTGAGCTATGTATACTGCGCGGGGCAATGCATGCTGCGCAAGGTGATGCGTGCAGCGCGGTGATGCGTGCAGCGTGGTGATGCATGCAGTGCGGTGATGCGTGCTATCTGGGCTGCGTAGGGCAGTGAGGACTGCGCGTGCTGCGTAAGTCTATGCAGGGTAATCTAGATGGGATCGGGAGATGTGAGTCATCATCGGAAGATATGATGACGAGAAGGGAATGGTCCATTATGTTAAGGTGATGCGATTCCGAAGGTTTCCGAAGAAACTCCTGTGGTTCCAGTCGGAAGAGGAGACTTTTAGATAAAGGAGCAAAAGGTGAATGTGGTTCCGAAGGCTTCCGAAGAAATCCCGGCGGTTCCGGTCGGAAGAGGAGGGAGGATGAGTGTGACTCATCAGGGGTAGCGTGACTCAACAAGTGTTCATCAGGATGTGTGTCAGGCGTTTTGTAAGGCGGGTGAGGCGTGTAAGCGAATGTGATGGGTAGACCCTTGTCCTAGGTGTCTACATTCTTCCTCCGAATGCAAGGCGGAAGGTTGAGCGAAGAGGTGAAAGAAAATGAATATTCCGGGCGCCAACTTGGATCGTAACAGAAACCACCAATGATTGTCCTATCGTTGGAAGACCCCCTTGAACCTCTGAACCATCTATGACGAACGTTCATCCTAGACAGAACCCTTGAACCAACCAAGTCTATGATCGCCTCTACCTGAGATGAGCATAACAGTCAAGGTCTGTTTTCGTAGTAGCTAGGGCTTAACAGATGCTATGCATGGGCCTAGCTTAGATAATACAAGTGATTAATCAAATTAGTATTGCTGTGACTCGCATGACATGCTCAATAGTGAGAGTGTGGGGTCAGGAATGCATGCTGTTTTATTCTCCGCTTTCGAGTATATATACTATCTATATATTTCATATGTTGAATAACTCGGCATGCGTGGCTTGGAACCAGCTGTCCCATGCGGCTTCAACACTCCCCCTCAAGCTGCATGCAGGTTGAGTTTGGCTCTATGGCAGCAATGTTTCGGCTTAGGTAACGGCTTAGTAAATATGTCAGCCATCATGGAAGCAGTAGGGCAATAGTGAGCATCAATTTTGCCTTCCGCGATTTTCTCACGGATCCAATGGCTGTGAATAGGAAAATGTTTAGATCGTTTGTGGAACTGGTAATTTTTGCCAATCGCTAATGCTGATTGGTTATCGCCATAGAGTATCATAGGTACATACTTGCTAAGGAAATCCCAATTCGTAGAATAAATTCCTCAGCCAAATGGCTTCGCGTGTTGCGAATGCCATGGACATATATTTGGCTTTTGCTGTTGATAAGTTCACAGCATTTTGCCGTTTTGAGCACCACGTGATGGCACCATTCCTGAGCAAAAATACATAACCTGCGATTGATATGCAGTCCTTGAAATTAGCGAAATCTGCATCTGAGTAACCATAAAATTCATTTGTTGGTGTCTCAGATATTTTGTCCGCTGTATATTTTATGCCCCATGTCTGTGTTCCACCCAGATATCTTAAGACACGCTTTGCTGCACACCAATATTCCATATCCAGATTTGCTGAAAATGACACAAGGCGTGACACCGCATAAGCTATATCGGGACATGTGGCAACGGCTGCATACATTAGCAAGCTGATCAATGAGGCATATGGTAAACTTCCCCCTGATCCGGGTGTTGAGAATCTTGGTATTCGCATTTAATATTTCATATTATATAACCAAGATTCTAGGTCTGTCACATGACACATTCACTTGTGTACATAATCAGAGACTAGACCTGCTGACATATTCACTTATGTACAGGGTCTAGACCACTTAGTCATCACATGTGACTTTGAGGCCTTTACCCTATTCATTATGGCATCATATTGCTATTCAGATGACATCATAGATAGAGCGACTTATGCCATTGGATGTCTTTATAGACTCCGGATAAGTCTTTTGCGCTATTGGTTACTATTCATAGATACCATAGCCCCCTTCTTCTCATTGGTTGATATTTATATCCCAATGACCTTTTTCGTAGGTACAGCCACTGCTGTAGATGTATATAAGGATGGCCCTTCTGGCCATCCTTCCCCTCTTCTTTAGTGTCTTATACAGTGATTTCTCACTGGAGCCATCTACCTCTGAGCTGTTCCACATCTCCACCCAACTACACTACCTCTGACACTCTAGTTGGAGGCTCTTTATACTCTTGATTACTACCTTAGGATTTCCACCTGAAGTGTGAGTATTCCCACACTTTGTCACTTCCTTAACCTGCGACTTCGGGTTTATTCCCAAAACCGGGTTCGTCCGCTTTATCAAGCTTTTTGGACAGATCCATTGGCATCGCAACTGCATTTGCATCCGTCATTCCAAACCGATCAAGAATTGATTCAATATATTGAGTTTGTGTGATTTTAAGAGTCTTTTGCTCTCTATCACGCTTGATCTCGATTTCGACAATTTTAGACGGATCCCCCATATCTGTCAATTCGAACAGTGATTGTAATTGTCGCTTAAGTCCGTTCATGACAACAGGTGTATTAGTAAACAATAATAGGTCATCGACCCATACTGTAATTATTTTGATGTTTCCATCATTGCGCCGTATGTAGACACACGGATCTGAATGTAGACAGATAAATCTATCATTTGTAAGGCGTTTATTAAGTTCCTCATTCCATTCCCGTCCGGATTGTTTTAATCTGTACAATGTTTTTATGAGGTGACATAGCCTCCAAGTTTTGTCATCATACCCTTCGGGTTGTTTCATATATATTTCCTCTTTTAGTGTGCCGTTAAGGTATGCACCTTTTATGTCCATTTGCTGGATTTCCCAGTCTTCTCGGACTGCTTGTGCGATTATCATGTGTATGGTTTCAAGGCGCACAACTGGAGAAAAAGTTTCATTATAATCTACTCCAGGTTTTTGTGTAAACCCTTTAGCTACTAGATGAGCTTTATATTTTAATAACTCACCATTGTTAGATTCGTTGATTTGCTGTCATAAGATCGTGCAAACAAATCATAGAACAAATGACACTGAGGATATAACCACACTCTCTAGCGCTTCTTGAGACCAGATATTGCATAGGAAAATACTAGAGAAGAGAAGTACATCCAAGTGTGTAGAACTGGCTGGGGAATGCCAGTGAAGAGGGTAGACTACTTATACTAGGCTGGGAGGCTGCATAAGGCAGTGAGTAAGCCATGTGTGCTGTGCAAGGCAATGTGTGCTGTGCAGGGCAATGCGTGCTGCATGCTGCGCAAAGCAATGTGTGCTGTGCAGGGCAATGCGTGCTGCATGCTGCGCAAAGCAATGTGTGCTGTGCAGGGCAATGCGTGCTGCGTAAGGCAGTACATGCTTCGTAGGCTATGTCGGAGATGAGTAAGGGATGCAAGTCATCATGGGATGATTACGAGGGGGTTGGTCCGTTAAGTAAGGAATGGTAAGGTGTGACTCAATAGGTGAGGTGTGAAAGTGAGCGTGACTCAACAAGTGAAGTGAATGTGAAAGTGAGGTGTAAAGCCTTCCTATAGGTCTCTACATTTGTTCCCCAACAGAAGGCGAAAGGTGGAGAGGAAGAAAAGAAAAGAATTGTCTGGGCGTCAACTCGGATTGTAACAGCCATCTTTACCATACTTTTTAATGAATACCCATTTGTTATCTATAGGTACCTGATCAGGTGGTGGGTCCATTAGTTCCCACATACCCATTTGAGCGAGTTGTTTTAACTTGGTCTCAATGGTTTTTTTTCATTCAGGCCATTCTGGAGATGCTTTTGCCTCCTTAAGTGTTTTCGGGTCTGCCCATCCCAAATTTGTTTGTGTGAATGCAAAATATACAGCATCAGCACTTGACGTATGAGGTTCTTCATCCTCATCCAGCGCTGGCTCAAGATTAGGTAAGTTTACCAAATCTGGATATGGATCGTCCAGCTGACTATAATCATGCATGATAATGTACGTTGCCTCATGCTACGTCTTAATGGTAAGTCAGCATCCCGCTTTTTGTCATCATAGTATTATTAGTAGCACTTGTATTAGTACCCTCAATATGAGTATCTGAGTGCTGCACGTTACTACCAGACTCCCCCTCGCGCTGTGTCTCAGGCACATTTGTGGGTCCATTAGGTACAGCTCTACCGTCTTCTCATTTAGGAAAGCAGTAATTTCGTGAAACCTTAATGGAGTGAGTGTGAACGTCATAATATTTGACCACTTTTGGGCCATCAACAAAACCAAGAAACATATGTTTCTCGTTTTTGGCATCAAGTTTATCTCATGCCATATCACTCGGAGCATGGATCCACACCTGGGATCCAATTTCATGTATTGTAGATACATCCAGCTTTTTACCTGACCATATACCTTCTGGGGTATTATTTGTCAGTGATCATGTAAAAGATCAATTTCGAATGTATGCCGCGTGTGTGATCAGTTCAGGCCACAAAAACTTAGGTATGGCTTGACTTAATTTCATCGCACATGCCATTTCTACAAGTGTGCAATTCATATGCTCGGCAATGCCATTTTGGACAGGTGAATGCGGTGCGGTAAATTGGAATTCAACTCCACGATCCAAGCACCATGTCAATAACGTGGTGTTGACATATTCCTTGCCGTTATCGGTATGGATATGTTGAGGCTTAATCCCCAATTGTGTTTCAACATACTGTAGATATTGCTGCACCTTTTGTGTGGCTTCGTTTTTAGATTTTAGAAAGTATACTGTACATTTTCATGTACAGTCATCTATGAACAAATATAGTATCATATTTTACCAATCCCTTCTGTTTGAGCTGGTCCCCAGAGATCTGTATGAGTCAGCATACCTGATTGCATGGCTCAACTAATTGCCTCTTTTGGAAATGGTGCGATCGTGTGCTTTGCTTGAATGCACGCGTCACACTCAAAATTTGGAGAGTTCTCATCAACAGTAAATCCTTCAACGAGATCTGTTAGATTCGTTGATTTGTCATTGTGAGATCGTACAAACGAATCTTGTGAACAAATGACACTAAGGATATAACCGCTCTCTCTAGCGCTTCTTGAACTGAGAACACTTGATACGTGGCTCCAGACGTTGGTGTGATGAGAACCTTAAAGCATTGTCACACACAAGTACTTCGGGAGACCAGAGATTGCATAGGAAAGTACTAGAGGAGAGAAGTACATCCAAGTGCGTAGAACTGGCTGGGGAATGCCAGTGAAGAGGGTAGACTACTTACTGTATACTAGGCTAGGAGGCTGCATAAGGCAGTAGCCGCAGTAAGGGCTGCGTAAGGCAGTAGCCGCAGTAAGGGCTGCATAAGGCAGTGAGTGAGCTATGCGTGCTGCGCGGGGCAGTGGCAGGCAATGCGTGCTGTGTAAAGCAGTGGTGAGGCAATGCATGCTGCATAGGGCAGTAGCGAGGCAATGCGTGCTGTGGAAGGCAGTGGCAAGTGGTCTGGACGAGAGGCAGTGCATGAGGTCTGGGTCTGAGGCAGTGCATGGGAGAAGGCATCTGCCGAAGTGTGGGAAGAGTCCAGGTGGTTCCACGATGGAACGAGGTAAGGTGACAAGTGTCACAAAATGGTTCTGTGAGGTTCCAATGAAGGTTCCTTGTGGTTCCGGTAGAAAGGTGAAGTCTATGATAGATGCAAATGTAAGTGAGCGTGAAAATAGACCCTTTCCTAGGTTTCTACATTCTTCCTCCGCAATGAAGGGGAAAAGGTGAAATGAAAATGAATTGTCCGGGTGCTATCCAAGATCGTAACAAGATCCTTCCTGTACAAATTTTTGAGGCTATCTAGACTTATGTGTCCAAGTCAATTATGCCAGGTCTGCCAAGACTTGCTCTCCTGGGCGATGTTACGATTCACCCCTATTCATTTTCCTCTCTCGTCACCTTGCTTACTTCTTCAAGTGTTCTTGTCGGACGCCTTGTCATCTTGATTACCTTTCCATGTGTTCCTATCGAACACCTTGTCATCTTGATTACCTTTCCATGTGTTCCTATTGGACACATGTCTTGCTGTACAGCCTGCTTGACATCATCATTTCCTCTTCCATCCTACTTGCTGTGTATTACTAAACATTCTTAGGAATTCCTTAGCATTCTATTGCTTAGTAATTCCTTCTTCCCCTTCCCTATATAAACACTACGATACCACCGATGTACCTCACGCTTGACCTACCTGGAATAGCATCATCCCTTGTACATCGTCTTTGATCCTTTGGATCCCTTGTCTTCCTTGAAGTCCTCGTCCTACTCTGAGTGGATGCTTCCTCAAACCCCTTGAAACCACTGATGATTGTCTTGTCGTCGGAAGAACCCTTGAACCCTTGAACCATCAACGACGAATGTCCATCCTAGACAGAACCTTTGAACCGACCAGGTCTACATTCACCTCTATCCGAGTTGAGTGTAACAAAAGGTCAAGCGTGCTCTAAACAGGCTACCATCATTGTAAGCCTTTTATCACCATTTCCCACCACCGTCCCTCGAACGACCCTCATTGGGGTCGTCACTGAACTCCAGCTCAAGAACCTGCTTCTGAACCTGAACTTGATCCCTCTCTCACTGATCTTGAGGAGGAACTTGACCTTGACACCACCCTTCTTATTGAAGAAGAATGAAAGGAAGACCTCGACTTAGCTCACACTTTGTCTGCCACCCTAAACATCCCACGAGTACCTATGCCCCCATCACCAACCCCAGTCGCCCCTCGAACCAACCCCTTTGCAGTACCTCCGTCCCTGTCACCTGTAACCCCAACCATGTCCAACACCACCCCCGCTATCAAGGCCACTGAACTTCGCATCGGGACCCCTGAATCCTTCAGTGGAAACCCAGCCAAAGCCATGATCTGGCTCGACACTGTCGTCTTTTACCTCATGGTGAATGACAAATTATACAACTCCGAAGCCAAACGTGTTGCCTTCGCCCTATCCTATATGACGAAAGGAACTGCTGTTACTTGGGCAGCCACCTATCGCCAGAAAGCATTGAATGCAACACTGCCAGACTTAAGAACCTTTGCCGACTTTCGAGCTGTGTTTAAAACCGCATTTGAAAGAAAGGACACCGCCAAGAAAGCCATCACCTGGCTCACCACCTACCGCATGCCTGAAAATGGCAACCTCTCCAAATACATTGCCAACTTCCAGAACAACGTTATCGTCTCCGGAATTACCAAAGATAGCATCTTAAGATCCTTCTTCGGAGCAGGACTTCCCATCTCCATGTCCGAAAAGATCAGTGAATCAAGCAAAGATACCAAGACCACTGACGACTGGTACAAATGAGCGCAAGAAGTCCAAACCAGACGAGACATTGCCAAAGCCTTCACCCAGCAACACCATAGCAAGGTCACCATCCAGACCTATGCCTCTTCGTCCCCTAAAACTCAGATCAAAACCCATGATCCTGACGCCATGGATGTTGACGCAATTCGCGTCTCCAAACTCACTCCAGAAGAACGCAAATGATGCCGAGACAAAGGACTTTGCTTCTGTTGCAGAAAACCCAGACATATGAGTGGGGAATGCCCCAACTTCGCCAAGAAAGAACCCACCGTCAAGACGACCACCCAGGAAGAGGAGATCCCCAACCTCATGGACATTGATGACAAAGAAGAAACTGTTCGAAGGGTAGCTTTCACCTCTTTGGATTTTTGAGGGGAACTCAATCGACACAAGTCTCCCCTACCCTTAGATGCGATGCTGTACATGTACAATCTTTGACCAAATCTATGCAAATCCCTGTCCAGATTGTCGTCCCATCGCATACTCTGCAAACCATCGAAACCCATGCCCTAGTCGATAGTGGAGCAGACATCTCCTGCATAGACCGACAATTCGTGCAAAAACACGGACTACCCACCACCAAGCTTACGAAACCCATCCGCATGCGAAACACCAATTCCTCCTTCAACAACAGTGGAGAAATTCAGTATACTTGTAATCTCTTTCTTGTCATTGAAGGTATCACCCAATGAACCACCTTTCACGTCATGTCCTGTGGACGCGATAACATTATACTCGGATTTCCCTGGCTCAAGAAGACCAACCCAATGGTTGATTGGGCAAAATGTACCCTCTCCCTCGACGAATCCCTTGACGAATCCAAAGATCTCTTCCATTCCCACATGGAAGATACCAAACGACACGATGCCTTTTACAAAAAGGCATCCCTTCCCCCGCCAAAACACATCCATGTTAACACTGCTACAAAAGACCATCTCTTCTCGTACCTGAACCAAGAAACCGAATCTCAGTATATCTGACGAGCCCTCGACAATAGAGTTCTTCACCGCATCATTCGATGTGGATCCCGCTTCATCCCCAAAGGATCACCCGTCATCGCCAAACTCACTACTGCCACCGAACTTGCCATGACTGCTGAAAAGAACAAACCAAAGGCTGTTTTTCCTCCTGAATACCAGAACTTTGCTTCCGTCTTTTCCAAGGAAGCCACTGACCATGTACCCCCCTCTCGTCCTTATGACCACGAAATCAACACCAAAGAAACCTTCATTCCAAAAATCAGGAAAGTCTATCCTCTCTCTCCTGAGGGATGAAAAGCGACTGAATTCTTCCTTGACGAACACCTTGCATCTGGGAAAATCCGCCCGTCCAACTCCCCCCAAGCCTCTCCTTTCTTTTTTGTTAAAAAGAAGGATGGAGGCCTTCATCCCTGCCAAGATTATCGATATCTCAATGAACACACCATTCGTGATGCATACCCTCTTCCACTCATCTCTGACCTCGTCGACAAACTCCAAGGAGCCAAGGTCTTTACCAAGTTTGATGTTCGATGGGGATATAACAATGTCCGCATCAAAGATGGACATCAATGGAAAGCCGCCTTTGTTACTCACAAAGGACTCTTCAAACCCACCGTCATGTTTTTCAGCCTCAACAACTCCCCCGCTACTTTCCAACACTTCATGAACGACTTCTTTAGAGACATGATCTCTGAAGGATGGCTCGTCATCTACATGGACGATCTTCTTATCTTCTCCCCCGACGACGACACACACACTGAACGCACCCAACAAGTTCTTCAACGAATGAAGGAACTTGACCTCCACCTGAAACTAGAAAAATGTACCTTTACTGCGACCGAGGTTGAATACCTCGGCATGATCGCCAAACCCAGACAACTCGCTATGGACCCTGTCAAACTTGATGGAATCGCCAAATGGCCCACACCCACTAAAGTCAAGGAAGTTTGCTCTTTCCTGGGCTTTGCCAATTTCTACCGTCGATTCATTCCCAACTACTCCTCCGTCGCACGTCCTCTCATCGATCTTACCAAGAAAGATCTCACTTGGAATTGGACCCCCTCCTGTCAACAAAGCTTCGACAAACTCAAAGGACTCTTCTTGTCGAAGCCTGTTCTCCACCTGCTGGATCTCTCCGCCCCTTTTGCCATCGCCACCAATGCCTCCAAGTTTGCTTCTGGTGCCATTCTCCTTCAGACTGATTCCAACGGTGACTGGCACCCTTGCTTCTACTTGTCACAATCGTTTTCTCCAGCAGAATGCAACTATGATATCTACGATAGAGAACTTCTCGCTGTCATTCGTGCCCTGAAGTCTTGGCGACACTACCTCCATGGATCTCCTTTCCCAGTCCAGGTCTTCACTGACCACAAAAACCTGACATATTTCCGACAACCACAAGCCCTTAACCGTCGACAGGCCCATTGGCTTCTCGATCTCGCCGACTTTGACCTCAAAATGATCCATGTTCCTGGAAAACTCCTTGCCGGCCCTGATGCCCTCTCCCAATGCCCTGACCTCCTCCTTGACTCATTCTCTGAGAATGATGAAACAACCCTCCTTCCCCCCTCCCTCTTCGTCAACCTCATTGATACCTCCCTTTCTGATCGTATCAAATCGGCTTCTACCTCAGACCCCTACATTCTCCAGGCCCTCCAGTCTATGGAAGGCGATATTCCCCCTGCCTTCCATTCTCGTCTCTCCGATTGGCAATTCCATGATAGCATCCTCACCTACAAGGGTCACATCTACATCCCTCCTGATGACTCTCTCCATTGCTCTATCCTCCTTCGCTGCCATGATGAATCCGCTGGCCATCCTGGTTTCCTCAAAACCCATCAACACATCTCCACCGACTTCTGGTGGCCTGGCCTTGCCTCCTTTGTTCGCAAATATGTTGAAGGTTGCACCACCTGTCAACAGAACAAGGTGAACACACACCCCACTTGTCCCCCGCTCCTCCCCATTCTGTCCTCCGCCTCTCGCCCTTTCCAACAGATCTCCTGTGATCTGATCGTGGATCTTCCCCCCTCTGCCAGCTTCAACTGTCTCTTGGTCATGGTCGACCATGGGCTTGCTAAGGGGGTAATTCTTTGCCCCACAAAGACAACCATCACTGCCGAAGGAATCGCTGCCCTCTTTTTCCACAAAGTCTACAAATGATTCGGTCTATACGACAAAATCATCCCTGATTGTGGTCCCCAATTTGCCTCATCCTTCACAAAGGAACTTGGAAAACTCCTTGGCTACAACCTGTCCCTGTCCACCACCTATCACCCGCAATCTGACGGAGAAACTGAACATGTAAACCAAGAGATTGAAACATATCTCCGCATCTTTTGCAGAAATAATCCCACCTCATGGTCTGACTCCATCTCCCACACCGAATTTGCCCACAATTACTGCCCTCATTCCGTCACCAACCAATCCCCATTCTATCTCATGATGGGATATGAACCCCATGCCCTGCCCACTGTCCTCCCGGAAACCACTCTTCCTGCCATTGAAGAACGATTGAAAACCCTTACTGCCGCCCGCAATGAAGCCCTCGCCGCCCATGAACTAGCAAGATAAGTCATGGCCTCTTGAACCAGGGAAATGTTCTCTCCCTTCCAAAAAAGAGATAAAGTTTGGCTAGAAGCATGGAACCTCAAGCAATCTATTGCCAACCCGAAGTTCGCACCGAAGCGAGAAGGACCTTTTACCATTGTCAAGGTTCTATCCCCGATCACATACCAACTCTGCCTATCCAAAACGTGGAAAATTCACCCTATGTTCCATGCCTCCCTCTTATCGCCCTATCGCGAAAACGATGTACATGGCCCAAACTTCCCTGCACCACCACCTGACCTTATCGCTGGAGAAGAAGAATACGAAATCGAGAAGATTCTATGCCACAGAGGAACTCCGTCCTGTCGGTCCTTCTTGATCCGATGGAAGGGATACACAGCCGAAGATGACTCATGGGTCCCTGAGTGCGACTTGAAACATGCAAAGTCCACTCTCCTCGATTATAAAAACCGTCACCCTTCCACCTTCCCGAAAAATGCTTCGTAAATGAAACTTCGAATTCCAACCCAGACTCCCCTTCTGCAAGTTCTTCTTTCTCTTCCGCAACAATCTTCCCCCATCTCATCCTCTCAAACATCAGTACTTTTGCACCCGAAAATACGACAACTGTCCTTGGCACTATGAATTGTGATGCCTCTCATCTATTCTCGCCAATCTACTACCCCAACTCCTTCCGTCTCCATTTCTTCCATTACTATACCTTTGTCCAACAGACTTTCTTCTTGACCTTCTTCACCCACACCCCTTGAACCCTGGAGTACCGACTCCTGGAGCCCTACCGTTGCTGATACCTCTTCTGCCCCAACAACTGAATCCATCCAATCCGTTGATCTTCCCCTTTCTGCCTTCCACACTCAGGAAGTCCCCACCGCTGCTACCCTTGACTTAATGGCAAGACAAATCACCAACCCCCGAATGACCATCTACTTTGGGAGCCATTTTGACATGGAATCCCCACTGTGGAACCTCCATCAAGCTTTCCTACAAAACCAACGTCTTGCCAACCTCCTCTCCCTCGCGTCATCCAATGAAAGTATCGCTTCCCGCATCGGCATCCTTCGCCAAATCCAAAACCAGATCAAAGGAAATCTCCTCTCCACTCTTTATCAACTACAGATGCCACTCGCAGTCTCTGAAATCAATCACTATCACCGTCAATTAGGAGAAGTACAAGCTCGGCAAGAACAATGGACCAGTACACCAGTTCCCATCTTTCCCTCTCCTTCTCCTGTCCCATCCACACCTTCTGCATCATCTGCCGAATTCTCTATCGAGGAACAACGAGCAGAACAAATGGCCATCGCAGGTGCTCAACATCTTCTCCCACCTGGTTTCTCCACATTTGCCGCATGGCGAGCAGCTGAAGCACGACGACCTCCCTCTAATCCCATTGACCGCTGCTTCCATTTTCAATGTGAAGGTCACTTCATGGCCAATTGTCCCGATTATTGTTGCCGCCACTATTGTGCCATCCAACCAGAACATGTTGCCTCTCGATGCCCCTGGCATCACTGTTTCCCACAGAATTCCCTCTCTTCCACAACCAGTACTTCCTCTACTAGTCCTCTTCCTATTCCTCTCCCACACTTCTATGTCCCTCGAATGATCTCTGCAAATTCCTCTGCCCCTCGTCGCTATCGCTGTACTTGGAGATATAGCTGACGGTATTCGGACTGCCTTCTCATCCAATCCTGTCAACGTTCCCAATCTCCTTCCATCGATGACTCCTATGCCAATGAAGATCATGGCGATGACGTGTGGGACAACACTGCTGTCGCCAACATTACCGGTTCTCCAGGTGCGGACTATGACTTTTAATTCTTTTCTTTATTATTCTCTTCGCAGCTTCAAATGTACTCTGGGGGTAATGTTACGATTCACCCCTATTCATTTTCCTCTCTCATCATCTTGCTTACTTCTTCAAGTGTTCTTGTCGGACGCCTTGTCATCTTGATTACCTTTCCATGTGTTCCTATCGAACACCTTGTCATCTTGATTACCTTTCCATGTGTTCCTACTGGACACATGTCTTGCTGTACAGCCTGCTTGACATCATCATTTCCTCTTCCATCCTACTTGCTGTGTATTAACTAAACATTCTTAGGAATTCCTTCGCATTCTATTGCTTAGTAATTCCTTCTTCCCCTTCCCTATATAAATCCTACGATACCACCGATGTACCTCATGCTTGACCTACCTGGAATAGCATCATCCCTTGTACATCGTCTCTGATCCTTTGGATCCCTTGTCTCCCTTGAAGTCCTCATCCTACTCTGAATGGACACTTCCTCAAACCTCTTGAAACCACCGATGATCGTCTTGTCATCGGAAGAACCCTTGAACCATTGACGACGAACGTCTGTCCTAGACAGAACCTTTGAACCAACCAGGTCTATGTTCACCTCTATCCGAGTTGAGTGTAACAGGCGACATATGATGTTTCGGGAATAACCATATCAGCATTAAGGCAGTACAGTGAATTTACCCGATGTCCTTCTGCAAAAGGAATATTATCATGATCGAGTAACTCGATCTTTCCTTTTCTGGTAATAGCTTGTCCACCAGCTGCATCTAGCCGTCCTATTGACAGTAAGTTAAACCGCATGGTAGG
>JBBPLF010000456.1:0-25304 GCA_038089615.1 Aureoboletus auriporus
TACCTATGTACTAAGATCTTCTGATTATGTTGGTTGTGTGAATAGTATTTAAGGATAGGAACCATGATTATTCCATGTCCATCTGATCAGCTATGCATTGCAATGATCTTCATTCATAAAAGATTCTTATACAATGTAATCCATGAATGCTGTTGCCATGGTATTATTCATGTATTTAAGGCGGCAAATACTGAGTGACATGCCGATATTTGGTGTGTAATGACTGAAATAGCAATGGGAGGACACATAAGAGAATAAAAGTCACAATTGAGTGTTTTGCAACCACCCAACGAAGTGCCAGGGTGAATTTTTCTGATGCCAAGTTAGAGCTGCTTGACAGCCGAAAGGAATCATGGAAGGCGGCAAAGGACTGAAATGCACGAACAGTGATATTTCGGCAGTTGGTGAACACTGCATTCAAACTACTGGAGACAAAAACCTTGGGCAAACAAGCATGGGAGGCAAAGAAAAAAGTAAGTCTCTTGAATTCGCCTGTGATATTACTGAGTATATACTCAGGAATACTGGGCTTGGTTAAAGAGTCATGGGTGCCGGCAGAAAAATAAAGAACTGAAAAAGTATGGGACTGCTTGGATGGCAAGGAGGGTTATCGGTGAACAACACAAGGATGAGATTCGGGATCTCTTAAAGAGTGAATGGGGTGCTGAGCCAGGATCCCATGCATATCTCGAACACTATCAGAACGTCCTGACAAGGGTAATGGAGGACCGCACATCCCAAGAGCAAGAGGATGCTGATGCGCTTGCTCACACCTGGAACACTGAGGTATTACCAGAGAGTATACAGGCATGGTGAGTTAAAAATAAAAGTCATCATTGGTAAATAAAAATCTCATTGATTTCAGTAATGGTGATGTGCTAGGGCACAAGTATGCAAAGCAGTTTGCTGAGGAAATGTGGCACCAGTGTGGAACACAGGTTGTTATTTTGGCGGCATGGAAAGATCCCAATGTTAGCATCTGCTGTACAACATAAGTGAACATTTGTGTGTTGGTGAGTGTTATAACAATGATATCATTGTGTAGACATGACTTCAATGATACCATTGATGATGGGCCATCCTTTGAAGGAGTTGCCGATGGTGGAATGGTGGAAATAGAAACAGCTTGGGCAAAATACTCTCAGGAGGCATATAGTGAGAATGCCGATGCTGATGATCCACCGGAGAATTGCCAACCTAAGAAGAAATCATGCAGTCGAATGGAGGTTACCCACACAAGGGATGGAATACCATATCTTCCTGATTTCAGGGAAAGTACACTAGATGAGGCAAAGAGCCTTATTTGTGAATTCGTCACCAGACACTACCGTGAGTGTATGATGATACTTTATATATACTGTCCACTAATACAAAATTAGGAGTAGCATCAGGAAATAACCTGTCTCTGGTCCCATGGGCGGTGCTAAACGCACGGGCTAATGAATTCTTTCACCAGAAATGTTTACCGATGGGTATCCAACTCCATGAGCCGTCTAAGCTGAAGAAGACTGAGGTTGAGACCCTCCTCAACTACTGGTACGAGTGGCAGAACCGGGAATTGCCACATGTATTCAAATTCCATCATACGATGAATTGGAAGAGTGAGATGGAGGAGGCCGTAAAACAGGAAGAATCTGATACAGGTAGCGAATCACAGACCGATGGGGATGGTGATGGTGGCATGTCATCCTACAGTGACTCTGATGGGGCCAGTATGGTTGGGACCAACACCAATGATGAAGACATGGAGACCAATGATGCTGGTGGTAATCTTGCAAGGACACTTGATCCCCCACAGGTAAGTAGTACCAATATCACTAATGTTTTCCCTGATGGGAATCTCATATTTGGTTAACAGAATTCCTGTCAAGAAGATGCTGATGAAGACACCTTCTCAGATATTGATGGGGCTGAGGATATGCTCCCTGAACTCCAACAGCCTGGAACTAGCCATTCTTCTGGGAAACGGCGAAGATTGGATAGTAATGCAAGCAAATTGTCGACTAAACCAACTCCTGCTGACCCTCTGGTAGGCAATTCAACCGAGATTATCGGTCAATGGCGATCTACCAGAAAGAGAATGGCTCCAACAGCATGCGATCATGAATATCACATACATAGCCCAGCTAGAAGGAAGGGAAAGAAAAGGGCTGGCAAGTAATTACTAGTTGCAAATAATATACATAGTTCACAAAATCCTCCAGCAATTTTCTGACAATGTATCATTAATGTTGGCTGTCTCATCACCAATGATTGCAATTGGTGAAATATTATCAATGTGGTATGCATTCATATATTGCTCTTGGGGTGCATTATCTACTGATTGAAATCTTCGTTTCTGATATAACATTGGTAATATCAACTAAATACAACATATAAATCTATCTACAGTTTCTGTACAACTACATCCAGTTGGTTAACATGTTCCAGAAGTGCCTCCACATTGGCGATTTTTTTCTTCAATTCTTGTCTCTGATATGCAAGCTGCATAAGCCGAGTTCCAAAACCATTGTATGCTGCCCGTAGCTGTTCATCAGCCTCTGTTCAGAAATCCATTGGGCTTATCCCATTTTGCCATAGATACTCCCCCCCATTCACATGCAATCCGCTGAGCTTCTACATCTAAGAGTGGTTAATGAGCATTGAATCGATTGAATGGATATAAAATACTCACAGTTGTCATATCCCCACATAACTCCATCCATTACACTTTCATCGGCATGTAAGTCTGCCTGCTTGCCATCCTCCACTGATGGGACATATGGCCAATATACCGATAATAGTGGCAGACATGCCTGTTCATATCATCGATCAAGTTGTGAGGAAGTGGAAGTGGCATGAATGTTGGCTGATGTGTTAACATCCTGTGGTGACGGTGCCGATGGTGTTGTGATCAGTGATGGTGAGTCCAATGTGAAATCTTGGGGGACAAGTGGTGGATTGGTAAAGTCGGCGATTAGCGGAAGGGCAGGAGATTGAAAGAGGCAGAATGTAGTCAGAACGGGTATTGATGTGTACGGGTGGCTGAGACATCGGCGGTATATTAGAGAGTTCACAGAATGCGATGGGACAAGAGTTTGTAGGCAAGTGTGCGGGGATTGTGGCTGATGGTTGTGAAATTTTGCCGGTTAAATGACCAACCACAAAATGAACAATACTTACATAATCACTTTCGGTGTTTGATTTGACCGTATGACCTCCACATTATTCTCAACCTTTATCCAACTCTTTCAGTATTCTTTTTCTCACAATACAATGACCCAACCATCCAATACAACCCCATCTTCCATCATCACCCAAGCGACCGAGGCCATTCAAGCGGCCCTTCTTACACTTGGTGTCCGCAACAGCAAAATCTGGTTGGCTGCCTGTCAAGCGATAGTCGCTGTGGTGGTGAGTACAATCAACCCAGGTGTAATTAATTTGCTTTACCCTAGTGGTGAAAAATTACAGCGGTGGCAACGGTTGATACGGTGATCCCACTGATCGCAATTGCAGCTGCCATCGAGTTCGATGGGCTGGAGGAGCAAATGAAGGCGGGACACTGGCCCAATTGGGACGCCATATGTCACCTGACAGACGTAATCAACACCCACCCATGGTTTCAATTCGGCTGTCCACCATCCATCCCTTAAGACATCTCACTACATGCTGATGCTCCTAACCTGGAGCTGGACACGGCCACCATCAAGGCTAAGGTGCCGAACACCAATCACACCAGCAAGGGCAAGGCAAGGAGCATGGTGGAGCCTGAGGAGATTGGTGAGAAGCCGAGTGGAGTGACAGTGGCAAGGCAGAAGGGAAAAGGAAAAGAAAAAGGACAAGTGGTAAATGAGGCACCGGTAGCTGACTTGGTTCGGTTGGTGAAGGTAAAGTCCCAGCTAACAAATCAACAGCTCAGGGCCAATCCTCAGGTCAAGCAGGAAATAGAGGATGGAGTGGCGACACTCTCGCTGTTAACACTGAGCATCGGAACGTAGCACAGCGAACACTCGAAGTAGTTTGAAGACTTGTTGTGGGCGAAGCAAATAGATAAAGTGTCTCACTACCCAATGTGCACACTTGGGGCTCGTGGATGTGCTAAGTAACAACACTGGATTGCGTAAAACTAGCTGGGGAATACAGGCAAGGTTGGGTAACTACTTATATGAGGCGAGATACTGCGCAATTCAGTGTGCGCAGTTTGAGGCTTGGCAACTGCATACTGCGTAAGGCAGAGTGTGCAGTAATGGGCTATGTAAGGATGAGTAAAGGAACACGAGTCACCATATAAGGAGAATGATGACAAGGAGAGATTGGTCAATTATGTAAGAAAGGTAAAGCGTGACTCAACGAGTAAAGCATGACTCAACAAGTGGAGTGTGACTCAACAAGGAAAAGAATATAAATGTCTAGCAAAGCGTTGAGGGGAAACGATGAGCCCATAGACATAGGGGAATGAAGGGTTATAAGGGAAAACTATAACACTCACCAGATGCAAGACTGATCCGCCCCCTTCCATGCCAGTCCAATGCGAATCGGCGAACCAAGATGGTCACTGACACCCTTGCCCCTACGCCGAATTCTCTGACAACAAACGCTCCGATCGTTGCTGATAGTGGCAAGCCGAGCTGTGAGCGATGCACCTCATGAAGTATAGCGTGCATCCCAGCCACCAAGAAGGCAGTTTGCACTGAGTGCAAACGCCTGAAGACAAAGTGCTTCCTGGCAATTCCACCAGCTGGGCACACTGCTCCTACCACTACCATCACTCCCCCCAACAATGACAAATCTCAGGTAAAGCGTGGCCAAACAAGACGACCGGTGGTGTTGATCAAAACATCTCGCCGAAGGACACTCTGACTGGTAACACCACCCTGCAATGCAACTCCTGGTCCATCAAAGCGATGCCGATCACCATCACCAAGACCATCATTAGAGAGAGGTCTTCCAAAATGGAAGCAGTCTTTGACTGGTAAGTGTTTCATTTATTATTTAATCACTACTAACTGTACACATAGGTGATGTGACCACAGCCGCTATGCCCACTCCCACCAGTGTGACCTCTCTTGAAACAGAGGTTGCAGCATTAATGGCGATCATCACCATCCTCCGTCAAGATCTCACTGGCCTTCAGCTAATGGTAGAGAGTAATGGTCAAGTGTTGGAGACCGTGCATCGGCAAGTCATTGCCACACCCTTGGCAACTGGGCACTCCCCACTGGTAATTATTTCGTTGGTCCCCACCCCCTCTCCTCAAATTGGTTCCCGAACCCCTCCACCTCCACCGGCCACTGTGGCCTGTTACAATCCTGGTTGATGCCCAGACTATTCATTTCTTTTTCACCTTACTTTTCCCCTTCATTACGGAGGAAGAATGTAGAGACCAAGCGGAATCACACGGAACCACACTGGAACCACATGGAACCATGTTCATTACTTCATATTCAACCGGAACCATCGGAACCACATCGGAACCCTTTGGAACCATATTCACTACTTCATATTCAATCAGAACCACCAGAACCACACCAGAACCCTTTGGAACCATGTTTGATACTTGTTACTTCCTCTCTTTGACTTCATTACACTTTGGAACCACAAGGACCATTTCCTTGGCAACATCTTTCTGATGCATTGCCTTGTATCTCCTAGACCACCACTGCCCCACACAGCACGCATTGCCCGCCACTGCTTCACGCAGCATGCATTGACTGCCACTGCTTTACGCAGCGCGTAGCACACAGCACATAGCTTTATGCAACACGCATTGCCCACCACTGCTTTACGCAGCACACAGCACATAGCTTTACACAGCATATACTATAGCTACTGCCTTACGCAGCCTCCCAGCTTAGTATAAGTAGTCTACCCTCTTCACTGGCATTTCCCCAGCCAGTTCTATGCAATTGGATGTACTTCTCTTCTCTAGTACTTCCTATGCAATGTCTGGTCTCCCAAAGTACTTGTGTGTGACAATGCTTTGAGGACTCTCATCACACCAACGTCTGGAGCCACATATCAAGTGCTCTTAGTTTGAAGCACTAGAGTGAGCGGTCATATCCTCAGCATTAGTTCTCAGATTCAGGCGATACACCAATGCCAAAACCATGAATCTAACACGGCCTCTCCACCACCACCAATGACAACACCCCCTCCACTCCCATCTACATCCATCCCATCCCATGAGGTGATCACCATCACCGACTCGCCACCTCCATCTATCCCTTGGCAATTGACAAGAGCAGTGTTGGTCCCACTCCCACCTGTGGACATTGGTGCACTCACCCACCATCCCAGGCCATCGGCACCACCTGCCTTTACGATCACCGAATCGGCCATTTTGCCAATGTTACTCAACCCTGTTGGTGTCCCTCTGTTGGCTGATGCCGTTTCAAACACTCTGGTTCCACCTGTGGGTGATTTGTCATCAGTAGCTGCTTTGGAAGGCGAGGCGGGTAAGATGGAGTCTGAGTAATTACAAAGAACTCTTCATTAGTGTACAATGTAGTATCCATGCCACCCTTTAAATATGTACATATTGTTTATGTTTCATTATCAAATGTTAGATTAAGATGATAGTATTTAAATATAATGACATCGCTCATTATAGTCGCATATTAATGTGTGGTCAGTGAAATACAATTCACCAGCCAATGATATCGGACAGTCCATGAATAGTCTGATAGGCTGAACCTTGTGAATATGCAGCAATTTCAATGCATGGCTGAGTTGACTCAAACAATCCGCTGATGGTTCACCATGGATGCTACACTGATAAAGCAATCCTTTGCACATTGGTGTGGTATGATTGGCCTATTACCCATGCATTCTGGTCCATTCTAGGATGCCAGCCAGGCCATTCTATCTTGCCGATTATCTTCCCAGCCTATTAGCTATGCTTCGTATAGCTATGCCATATGGCTTCACCGAAGGTTTACCTGCATCATTGGCCGATTCACAGTATCTGCCACATGTACTACACTCAATATACTGACACTCCAGCCGATGTAGGCAATATACCGACGCAAAATGGCCGGTGACACCATTTTCTCCATGGTATTTAGTTCACATTGGTCATTATAGTCATATTCACCTATACTAGCTAAGTCGATGTACCACATGTAGTGCACTCAATATACCGCTACTCTAGCTACCATAGGCAATATACCTACCCATTTTGGCCGGCAATGCTATTTCCTGGGCGGTATTTTTTTCACATCAGCTATCGTCGCCGGATTTGTCTAGATATGTTTACTACTAGCGGACTGTATCTACCACATGCAGTGCACCCAATATAGTGATTCTCTGGCCTCCATAACCAATATACCGACTCAATATGATCAGTGATTCTATTTCCTCGGTGGTATTGAGTTCACACTGGCCATTATCACTGCTTCTGCCACAATATATATACTTCCAGCTAAATGTATCCAGCAAGTGTACTACACTCAATATACCGATTCTCCAGCCACCATAGGCAATATACCGACCTACTATGGCCAGTGGTGCCATTTTGTTGGCGGTATTTAGTTCACATTGGCTATTATCGCCACTGTCGCCTTGACCCCTATGCCACTAGCTGCGGCTATGTACCACATGTGGTGCATGCAATATACCGATTCTCCGGCCACCATAAGCAATTTACTGACCTAATATGGCTGGCAATGCCATTTCCTCAGCGGTATTTACTTCACATTGGCCAATATTGCTTCTTCCATCGAGACATTTATACTACTAGCTATGATACCATGCTGTGTCAGCCTATTCATGGCATTGATAATCAGTTGGTCAGTTCATCAGTAACTCTCAGTGCCTTCCAAGGTCAGCCCATTCACACCAGTGGCATCAGTCATCACTTGGCTCATTGGTATATCTCAGTACTATGCATGGGCAGCCCACACATGGTCCCTCGGTGTTCGTTTTAATGGGCCCATTGTTGAATCGGCATTTGTGATCGCTTGGCCCATCGGTATAACTCGGTGCTACACCCAGTGTTAATGCTGGGTGTCGGAATGTAGTACAGCGAACACTCAAAGTAGTTTGAAGACTTGTTGTGGGCAAAGCAAAGAGAAATAGGAGTCTCACTACCCAATGCGCACACTTGGGGCTTGTGGAAGTGCTAAGTAACAACACTGGATTGCGTAGAACTAGCTGGGGAATACAGGCAATGTTACGATTTTCCCCTACAGCCTATCTTTTCCCTACGTCTATGGACTCATTGTTTCCCCTCACGTCTTCGCCAGACACTCATCTTCCCTTCCTCATTAATCGTTCTGGTTCCGAACCGGAACCCTTCGGAACCACACCAGTAGATCTTCACCTTCGAACGGAACCACAGGGATTTCTTTGGAACCCTTCAGAACCACGTTTACACTTTGTTCCTTTGTCTATCATCTTCACCTTCGATCGGAACCCTTCGGAACCATATTGTCTTACATAACGGACCCATTTCTCCTCGCCATCACTCTCTTTATGTGATGACTTGTGATCCCTTACTCATTCACATAGCTCTGATACTGCGCACCACGCCTTACGCAGTACGCAGCAACATAGCCCTCACTGCGCACACAGGATTGTGCAGTATCACAACTCGTATAAGTAGCTACTTGACCTCACCTGTACTCCCCAGCTAGTTCTACGCAATCCAGCGTTGTTACTTAGCACTTCCACAAGCCCCAAGTGTGCGCATTGGATAGTGAGACATTTCTTCTCTTTGCTTTGCCCACAACAAGTCTTCAAACTACTTCGAGTGTTCGCTGTGCTACGTTCTGACGCCCAGCATTAACAGGCAAGGCCAGGTAACTACTTATACGAAGTGAGATACTGTGCAATCCGGTGTGCACAGTTGAGGCTTGGCAGTTGCATATTGCGGAGGGTAGGGTGCACAGTAATGGGCTATGTATGGATGAGTAAAGGAACACGAGTCATCATATAAGGAGAATGATGACGAGGAGAGATTGGTCCATTATGTAAGGAAATGTGGTTCTGAAGGATTCCGAAGAAATCCCTGTGGTTCCGGTCGAAGGCGAAAGAGTAAGACAGCGAAATGAAGTGAAACATGGTTCTGAAGGGTTCTGAAGAAATCCCTATAGTTCTAGTCGAAAGTAAAAGTCTATAAGCATGGTTCTGAAGGGTTCCGGTTTGGAACCAGGAAAATTAACAAGGGAAAGAAGATGAGTGTCTCGCAAAGACATGGGGAGAAGTAACAAGTCCATAAACATAGGGAAAAGATGGGTTATAGGGGAAAACCGTAACACCCGGTCAGCCTATGCATGGCATCACTGGTCTGTTCCCTGGGCCCATCTATAATGCTTGGTGTGATGCTGAGTTGGCCCATCAATGTCATCTGTTAATCTCGGTACTATGTTGTATGGGCCTGTACATGTGATTGGCATCTGTCATCGCTTGGCCCATCGGTATAACTTGGTGCTACATCTGGTTGGCCTATGCATGGGATCCCTGATCAGTTCCCTGGGCCCATCAATAACACTTGGTGTGATGTTAAGTCGGCCAATCCATGGCATCGGTTAATCTCAGTACTATGTTGTATGGGCCTGTCCATGCAATCGGCATTTGTCATTTCTCGGCCCATTGGTGGATCTCATTGTTATGTCACATCGGCCCATGCATGGAATTGGTGATCAGTTCACTGGATCCATTGATAACACCTAGTGTCATTCTGATTTGGCCCATCCATGGCATCGGTCAATCTCAGTACTATGTTACATTGGCCCGTCCATGCCAATGGCATTTGTCATCGCTCAGCCCATCAGTATATCATATCTCGGTGTTATGCCATGTCAGCCCATTCATGGCATCGGTGATCAGTTCATTGGCTCGTTGATAGCACGTGGTGTGATGCTATGTCGGCCCATTCATGGCATTGGTAAATCTCAGTACTATGTTTTATGGGCCTATCTATGCCAAAGGCATTTGTCATTGCTCAGCCCATCGGTATATCTTGGTGTTATGCCACATCGGCCCATTCATGGCATCAGTGATCAGTTCCCTGGGCCCATCAATAACGTCCGGTGTGATGTTGAATCGGCCCATCCATGGCATCGGTCAATCTCGGTACTATGTTATATTGGCCCGTCCATGCCAATCGCATTGATTATCCCTCAACCTATCAGTATATCGTGGTGCTATGCCTGATCGGCCGATGCATGGCATCAGTGATCAATTCACTGGGCTGATCAATAACGTCCAGAGGTATGCCCGGTTGGCCCATGCATGGCATCAGTGATCAGGTCACTGGGCCCATCCATAACCCCTGGTGTGATGATGATTCGGCCCATTCATGGCATTGGTCAATCTTGGTACTATGTTACATTGGCCCATCCATGCCAATCACATTGGTTGTCACTCGACCCATTGGTATATCATGGCGCTATGCCAGGTCGGCCCAAGCATTGCATTGGTGATCTGTTCACTGGGCCTACCCATAACACTTGGGGTCATCACTTGGCCCATCAGTAAATCTTGGTTCTATGCCAGGTTGGTTTATCCAGTAGCATGGTATCGGTCATCACTCTTGTTGGCCTATCGGCCTATCCATGGGATTTGGCACCTGTCCAATCAGCCCATCTGTATGTATTTCCTTCTATATTTCATATTTCACTACATCAGTACATTTATTACCCCATGGTACAATATTTGTCGGCCCATCTATCCTCTCTGGATGTTCACTACAGCTCAGCCAACCATCAGCTCACCATGTATTGCGGCCTATTTGCAACCTTGGCTGGCCGCAGTTCTCGGTGCACTTTCACTGCAGTATGTGACTTTACCGAACTCAATTACATCATGTCTCACCACCCATACATTTGCCCTGAGAGCCACATCACTTTGCATGCACCTTCTTGTGCTCCATCCCATGTTGTTGCACATTCTCCCAAACCTGTTATGGTGTCTATCACGCCTCCTCCCAAAATTCATCAACCAACACCCCATGTGCCTCAGTGCTTTTCGCCCTTTCATACACAGGCAGCTCCACCTGTTAGATTCGTTGATTTGCCGTTGTGAGATCGTGCAAGCGAATCATAGGACAAATAATGCTGAGGATATAACCGCTCTCTCTAGCACTTCTTGAGAACTGAGAGCACTTGATACGTGGCTCCAGACATTGGTGTGACAAGAACCTCAAAGCATTGTCACACACAAGTACTTCGGAAGACCAGAGATTGCATAGGAAAGTACTAGAGGAGAGAAGTACATCCAAGTGCCTAGAACTGGCTGGGGAAATGCCAGTGAAGAGGGTAGACTACTTATACTAGGCTGGGATGCTGCGTAAGGCAGTAGCCACAGTATGTGCTGCATAAAGCAATACATAAGCTATGTATGCTGTGCGGGGCAATGCGTGCTGCGCAAGGTGATGCGTGCTATGCGGGCTGCGTAGGGCAGTGGGAGCTGTGTGTGCTGCGTAAGGCAATGCAGGTAATCTAGATGGGATCGGGAGATGTGAGTCATCATTGGGAGATATGATGACGAGAAGGGAAGTGTCCGTTAAAGTGAGGAAAGGTTGAGTGTGACTCAACAGAGGCAGCGTGACTCAACAAGTGAATGAGCGTGACTCAACAAGTGTTTGTCAGGTGTTTGTCAGGCGAAACTTGACTAGTGTTTGTCAGGTGTGACTCAACAAGTGTTTGTCAGGATGTGCGTCAGGCGTTCATAAGGCAGGTGAGGCGTGTAAGCGAATGTGATGGGTAGATCCTCATCCTAGGCGTCTACATTCTTCCTCCAAATGCAAGGCGGAAGGTTTGAGTGAAGAAGTGAAGGGGAATGATGAAAGAAAATGAATATTCCGGGTGCCAACCTGGATCGTAACACCACCCCTCTTCTGAGCTGCCAGAAATGCAGAGGAATCCACCAAACAATATGTTGAGTGGTACGAGCAGTACCTTGTTGATCCAACAAATGCTGGGTTCCCTCCATGACCTTATTTTCCTCAATCTGGAAGTCCAATGGAGACCTCGGATAGGCCTTCACAGAGTCCAGGGACACCAGAACCTGAGGTCTGCCTTCCTAGAAGCCGAAAGCTAGGAAAATCCATTGCCACGGAACCCAAAAAGTTCCAAGGTGACAAGGCCAAATTTGTGCAATGGTGGTGTTCTGTTATATTGTACTTACAAGGTTTTGAAAGAGATCCCACAAATCATGAGTCGATTCTAATTATGCTTTCCTACATGGAAGGAAACAACACAGCAGGTCAGCTGGCTGATCTATACATCATGAAAAATAAGCTTGGAACTCAGACGTTCTGAGCATTCACTGAGGAACTAAGCAAAATGTTCTGCCCTATCACCCTCAAGTGCAACTCTGAGAAAGAGTTGTATTCTCTCAAACAAGGGAAGTCATCCATTGAGGACTTCTTCACCAAGATGTTGCAGTTTTGCATTGAAGCTGAAATTGATGTCAAGATCCAAGGATAAATGCTCGTCAACATCGCCTGTAATGGGTGTAACAATGATATTGTGGAGTATGTCGAGAAGTTGAAACCAGACTTGCTTGATGAATATGACATCGTCCAGTGGAACAAAGAGCTGGTCCGTGCAAATCAGATTTTGGCTGAAATAAAGGAGTGAAAGAAGGCTTCAGGCTATCAGCCACAGCCTCAGAAGTGGACGCCTCGACTGTCCATGACTGCAGTGCCGGCTAAGGCCGAAGACAAAAAGGAAGTCCACCCAAATGTGACAGGAATGTTTGGAGGACAAGGCGCTCCAATGGATATTGCCAAAGCTCGTGCAGAAGGCAAGTGTTTCAAATGTGGAGATGCCTGGCCCTGCAAGGAACACATGAAACCCCAGCACCAGATGCACATGATGACGTACAAGGACATCAATATCTTTTATAAAAATGCGGAAGAACTTGCGATGATGATGAAAACTGTTGAAAAGGAATTTACAAAGAAGTCCCAGTAACCAGTCATACTGAGGCTCAAACTATCATTTCTTCACCTCCTGTTTGTACTCCATCTAGTGATAAATATGATGTACTTGCTGTTGAAGATTTGAGTGAGACCGATGAAGAGAAGTACAAGGCTCTGGATCTCAGGAATATGAGTCACAAAACCTTGGATAGCTGCTGTGGGTGGTAAGAAGGGAGTGATATGTTTGTCCCTAAAGGGATATGCAAGAGGAATGAAAAGAGGGACAATTGGCCAAGACCCTTCGACTGGGGAAGAGCCTTTATGATGAATCCGAGACTTTCCGGAGTGTTCCACTGAAAGTCGACGGCAGATCCACGGAATGCGCAGTGTAATGTGAAGAATGCAAAAGCGGAAAATGATAAGAACAATGAGGACTTGTGTGGAAGCCCTTAGGATGGTTGACAATTGAAGGGAACAATAGATAGAAGGATAAAAAGATGAATTTCAACTGCCTAAGTACAGTCTTTTATAGTCTGGGCATACCCTAGACTGAAACAGTAAGGTACATCCATCACAATACCTGTCGAAGGCATGGAGATGACTACATATGTGAATAAAGTACTTGATAAAGTAATTCAAGTCGTTAGGATGTGATACAACTTCATACAATGAGTTTTGAACGTAACGCAAACAAAAAGACTTACCAGTGATGGAATCCGAGTGTGAATGTGGAATGCGGACAGTGGATCAAGGACTTATGAAAGGGACGAAAAAGTAGACTTCCAGGTCAAGGGAAGGCCTACTAGAGACCCAAATGCCATGGATGTCAACGCCATATGCATCAACTTCACCAGACTTTAACCAGTATAAAGGGGAGAACACATGAAAAACAACAAGTGTTTCAAATGCCACTGGGTAGGGTGCCACACCAGGAACCACCCCTGAGACAAACATCCTGAGGGACAAGGAAAGAGCAACAACTGGACCCCTCCTCGCCCGCAGAGGAACCCAGTCAGAAATGAACATGTCTGAAAGACCAAGTTCGAAGAGTACCAGGACACCCTTAAAGAAAGGGGTGTCACTGAGGAGGAACTCGTACACACACTCAATGTCCTCTATGACATCAACAAACCAGAAATCGTTGCCACAACCCGGGTTGAAGAAGAAGAAGTCCCAAAGAAGGATTTTTAAACAGGAGGAAAGGGTTGACACTCTCCCATCCTGAAGTTATAGCACCAGTGTTCTTGTCAGATCCAAACAGTGAATCTATGCGAATTCCTATCTCACTGTTTGAACAAGAAAATGATCAAATCATCGACATGTTTGCCCTTGTAGACTGCGGAGCAAGTGGAGACTTCATAGATCGCGATCTAGTGAAGAAGAAAGGGTACAAACAAATCCGACTAGACAAACCCAAGAAGGCACACAATGCGGATGTATCCCCAAACATTGGAGGGATAATTTGCCACAAAGTCACCCTTACAATTCGGATTGGAGAAGTAAACAAGAAAAGAGACTTTCTCGTTATCAATTGTGGAAAGGAAAACCTAATTCTTGGAATAACGTGGCTCCGAGAAACCAACCCCACAATAAATTGGACAACTGGAGAAGTGACCTTCCTGGATAAATCCAAAACCCCATGACATGACTCTCCCAAGACAGTATCCTAGAGGTATCTTGTCCGATACCTAGAACTGGACCCTGACAAAAGCATAGCCAAATTATGGAAAAAAGAATTGACAACAGAATAAAGACCCTCATAAGAAAGACCACACTCGCCACTGAACTCGTGGTCCAAGAACCCCACAAGGAAGAACCACTTCCCCCCGAATACAAAGATTTTGCTGACGTCTTTGCCAAAAGAGAGGGAGATGAGTTACCACCCTCCCGACCATTTGATCATGGTATCGACCTCAACCAAACTTTCGTACCCAAAGTAGCCAAGGTATACCCGTTAAAAATCCCAAGGAAAAAGAGGCTTGCAAAGATTTCATCTACGAACATCTGAAATCTGGGAAAATAGTTCCATCCAAATCCCCACAAGCTTCTCCCTTCTTTTTCGTACCAAAGAAGGATGGATCTGTACAACCTTGCCAGGATTACCGATACCTGAACTCCCACACCATCAAAAACGCCTATCCGCTCCCACTCATTTCAGACCTTATCGACCAGCTTAAAGGATCATTCATCTTCACCAAGATGGATATCCAATGGGGATACAACAATGTCCTCATCAAACCACAGGATAGATGGAATGCAGCATTTATAACCCCCATGGGACTCTTTGAATCAACAGTAATGTTCTTTGGCATGTGTAACTCTCCAGCGACATTCCAAGCTTTGAAGAACCATACCTTCACTGACCTTATAGTGGAAGGATGGCTAATCATCTACATGGATGATATCCTCATCCACTCCAATGACCCAACTATCCACCAGGAACGAACATGTCGAGTTCTCCAATGACTCAGAGAACATTGCCTATTGTTGAAACTGAAAAAGTGTTTCTTCGATAAAGAAGAGGTGGAATACCTCAGGATGATTATCCAAGCAGACCAGATCCAGATGGACCCAGTAAAACTAAAGGCCATCCACGAATGGCAACCCCCTCAATCAGTAAAAGCAGTCCGATCGTTCATTGGATTCTGCAACTTCTATCGGAAGTTCATTCTGAACTTCTCCATTAAAGCAGGGCTCCTACACAACCTAACCAAGAAGGGAGCCAAGTGGGAATGGACCACTGGATGTGACAACGCATTTCAAGCCATCAAGCAAACCTTCCTACAGAAACCCATCCTACAGATGCCCAACTTCACAAAACCCTTCTCCATTATGACAGACGCTGTTACGGTTTTCCCCTATGACCCGTCTTTTCCCTATGTCTATGGACTCATCATCTCTTCCCACATCTTTGCCAGACATCTATCTTCATTCCCTTACTAGCCTTCCTGATTCCGAATCAGAACCACAATCACAACTCTTCACCTTCGACCGGAATCACAGGGACTCCTTTGGAACCCTTTGGAACCACGTTTCACTTTATCTCACTGTCTAAACTCTTCACCTTCAACCGGAACCACAGGGATTTCTTCGGAACCCTTCGGAATCACATTGTCTTACATAAATGGACCAATTCCTCCTCGTCATCACTCTCCTTATGTGGTGACTCATGATCCCTTACTCATTTACATAGCCAAGATACTGCGCACCACGCCTTACGCAGTACGCAGTAACATAGCCCTTACTGCACACATAGGAATGCGCAGTATTACAACTCATATAAGTAGTTACTTGACTCGACCTGTATTCCCCAGCTAGTTCTATGCAATCCAGCATTGTTACTTAGCACATCCACGAGCCCAAGTGTGTGCATTGGGTAGTGAGACACTTCTCCTCTTTGCTTCGCCCACAACAAGTCTCCGAACTACTTCGAGTGTTCGCTGTGCTACATTCTGACGCCCACCGTTAACAGACGCTTCCCTAACAGTCATAGGAGCAGTGCTCATGCAGAAAGACAGCAATGGGGATTTGCACCCTTGTGCTTACCTCTCAAAAACCCTCTCCCCCGCTGAACGAAACTATGACATCTACGACCGAGAACTCCTTGGAGCAATCCATGCCCTGGAAGAATGGAGACATTACCTATGAGGAACAGGGCTCCCAGTAACGGTCATCACTGACCACAAAAACCTCACCTACTTTAAGGAACCACAGAAACTATCTAGGAGACAAGCACAATGGATGTTGTTCCTCCAAGACTTTGACCTTTCCTTTTCCCCAGTACTTGGAACACAGATGGGTCCTGCGGACGCACTGTCTCGACGGGACACCGTGGACACTTTCCAAGACAATCAGGAAGTTACCCTTCTACTGGAGGATATCTTCATTCGCATCCTTGACTTTGCCCTTGTCAAGAAAATTGCCAAATCCACACCTTCTGACCCTCTAGTCGTCACTGCCCTTAAAGCACTAAATGAGGGAACCCCCCTAATCACCAAATCCCAACCACAGGACTGGGAATATAACGAGGGAATGCTGTACTACAAACACCACCTCTATGTACCGGAACCAGCACAACAAGGGCTTATCCACCTCACCCACGAAAGCGACCATGGAGGACACAGGGGGATATTCCGCACTACCAATCTGATGCAATGAGATTACTGGTGGCCTGGAATGACCACCTTTATCTGCAAATTTGTCCAGGGATGCACAACCTGTCAGGCTAACAAGGCCAACACATACCCCACCACCCCGGCTCTGACCCCACTCCCCTCTACTTGCACTCATCTGTTCCAGCAGGTATCTGTTGATCTCATCACCGATCTTCCCCCATCCGAGGGCTATGACTCTGTTATGGTTGTGGTCGACCATGGCCTTACAAAGGGGGTAATCCTCATACCTTGTCACAAAACAATCAACGCCACAGGAGTTGCCCAACTTTTCTTCACAAACGTATTCCGACACTATGGCCTGCACAATCACTGTATCTCTGATAGGGGACCACAATTTGCCTCTACCTTCGCCTGAGAACTCTCCAGACTCCTGAAATATGATCTAAAGCTCTCATCTGCCTACCACCCATAAACTGATGGAGAAACTGAATGTGTAAACCAGGAACTTGAGACCTACCTACGAATATTCTGCGACGGACACCCAGAACGATGGGCAGAACTACTCCCTATGGCGGAATTCTCCCACAATTCCACTGTACACTCCTCTACCCAGAAATCCCCTTTCTTTCTCATCCTGGGATATGAACCCTGCTCCTATCCTCCAATCAGAAAGACGTTTCTCCCTGCCCTGGAAATACGCCTATCGGAGCTAGAGGAAGCCTGACGGGAAGCCCTCGCTGCACATGAGAAAACCCAACAGATCATGAAGGAACGAACCTCCTCTAAGTTCCGCCCTTGGAAGGTTGGTGACAAGATTTGGCTGGAAGGAAGGAACCTTCAACTGCAGTACCTATCAAGAAAACTATCCCCCAAATGAGAAGGACCATTTGAAATCACACAGGTTATCTCCCCTGTGTCGTACTGCTTTAAACTACCACCGACCTGGAAGATACATGATGTCTTCCACGCCTCCCTCCCATCCCCTTATTGAGAGACTGCAGAGCACAGCCCCAACTTCTTGGATTCACTGCCCGAGCTGATAGGTGGAGAAGAGGAATATGAAATAGATAATATCCTCTCACACAGAGGCACACGAGGACGAAGGCAATACCTCGTATCCTGGAAAGGATACTCCACAGCAGAAAATACCTGGGAACCAGAGGAAAACCTCAAACACTCGCAAACACTCCTAAACGAATATAAGTCCTCCTGACCTAAAGACTTCCCCCAGTAAATGCCCCTTAGAAAAAGAAACTTTGAGTTCCAACCTGGTCTCCCCTTCTACAAGTTCTTCTTCCTCTTCAGCAATAATCTCCTGTCGTCTCACCCCCTCGAACACCAATACTTCTGCAATAGGAAGTAGAGCAATTGCCCCTGGCACTACAAATCATGATCCAGCAAACCCCTGTGTCCACTCACCACAACTGTATCATGGCCAGAGGAACCTATGAATCCCTCATGGCCCAGAAAAACCACCTCGAGTTACCATACCCTTACTATGTCCACTCAAATCGCCTCCCCATCTGTCTGAGGAGAATCCTCTTTGCATCCATCCTCACCACCCCTGCGCTCTCTCTATGCATGGAGATGGACCTACGCTATAACTATGACAGGAAAACTAAAAACCTATGCACCCTCTTCCGAACTTACCAAGTCATCTGCCTTGCCGCCCATCAACTCGTTCCCCATGACTCACCAGAACATTTCATATCCACCATGCAAACTGGAGTAGATGAAGCACGTTCCCTCATCCTCGACCTCCTATATGAGGAAGGATTTGGACACCTAGTAGACCACATTGACGAAAGCCTGCTCCGACCCTTCATGGAGCCCTTCTTCGACATCATGAGTGTCCATGAATACAGGACCTATGTGGAAGATGCCCCTTGCGCCATACCCTTAGACCCTACTTGGACACACCAGTATCCGTCGAAAGGACCCCCTCCCCTGTCCTCCAGATCCCATCTCCTCGCTCTTCCGAGTGGACATACTTTCCCACTCCAATCTCCATTCCAGAGTCCCCTAAAATTGACATGCATGCCCCCACTCCCTCCAACATTCTGGAAGACTCTCCAGTTGTTACCCGTTCGCCCACTTCTGCCCCTGAGAACATGCAACAAGGAGCTCTTGCTCACCATGAGAGCCTGCTACCCCAAAGACTCCCCCAACCAACCTTATTGACGCTAGGAGACATCCTCTGACCCATACTCCATTCCTTTCAAGGAGCCAGATCGACTTCCTTGGACAGAGTGGGCACATCTCATGACCCCATCAACATCAACACTTCCACTATCCCTACATGCCCTCCTAAGAAATGACTCCATTGCCACCAATGCGGAAAACCAGATTATGTCCGCATTTTTTGTGGCAAATACACTTGCCCCTGGTGCCATAAATGTGCCCCAGGACATGTCCAGGCAAAGTGTCACTGACAACAATGCAGGGAATGCGATGAGTATGGACACATTCATGCCAATTGCCTGGTTTACAATGGGCTTGACCGTGATGATGGCTTTCTCGATGGGGACCTTGATTTCACCAACTACAAGGTTAATGAGGGAGATATCGATGGACCAAATTGTTGAGCAGGTGCTTCAACGTTACGAAGGAGGTAATGTTACAGTTTTCCCCTATGACCTGTCTTTTCCCTATGTCTATGATCTTATTACTTCTCCCCGTGTTTTTGCAAGACACTTATCTTCTTTCCCTCGTTAGCTCTCCTGGTTCCGAATTGGAACCCTTTTGAACCACGCTTATAGACCTTCATTTTCGACTGGAACCATAGGAAACCATCAGAACCCTTCGGAACCACGTTTACACTTTGTTCTTTTCTCTAACCCCTTTGCCTTCAACTGGAACCACGGGAATTCCTCGGAAACCCTTGGAACCACCTTTCTTTATGTTATCTTTGATCCTTACACTTTGGAACCACGATGGACTACACGTTTCTCCTCGGCATTGCCTTTCTGATGCAATGCCTTGTATCCCCTTACTACCATCACCTAGTCATGATACCGCCTTACGCAGCATGCAGCAACACTGCTACTACTGCGCACATAGGATTACGCAGCACATAGTCAGTATAAGTAGCCATCTGGTCTGTCTTGTATTTCCCCAGTTAGTTCTACACAATTCAGTGTTGTTACTTAGCACATCCATGAGTCCCAAGTGTGTGCATTGGGTAGTGAGACCATCTATTGCTTTGCTTTGCCCACAACAAGTCTTCAAACTACTTCAAGTGTTTGCTGTGCTACATTCTGATGCCCAGTGTTAACAATGTTCTTTCATCCATGAGAGTCGACACAAAGAGGTCAATGGGAGTTTAGTTAACAACATCCAAAAAATGTCTGAAACCGACTTTTATTGGGTACTTCGTGAATTTCAACAAAAGCCAAAGTTCATCTGTGCCCATACCTTCCACCAAGCACTTGAAATTCCAACTAAAGTCTTAACTGATGACAGAAGGGAATTTGAGTTGAAGGCACTTGTTGACTCCAGGTGTACAGGGTCATCTATCAACCAATCCTTCATCATTGAAAAGGGGGTGAACACCCACAAATTACCTGTCCAATCCCTGTCTATAATGCAGATGGAGCACAAAATTCCGCCGAAAGCATTGAGGAGTTCATCACAGTTGAACTTCAAGTGTTAGATCACACAGAACAGATCGCACTTGCTGTAACCAATCTAGGAATGAACTCAATATTCCTAGGACATGATTGGTTGAAAATTCATAACCCATTGATCAATTGGCAAACTGGCCATATTTCATTCCGGTGTCAAGATGATCACATTCCCGGACTTCTTCCAATTGATGACGATGATGAAAACGACCCCTATTGTATGTGTTTCCATGAAAGAGAACACCTTTTTCAACTGGATACCAGTGAATACTTCTGCAACATCTTGACTGACACAGCAGCCACTGAATTTCAGAAGAAAAATAAGAAAACCTTCAAGGAGGCAGTCCCAGAGGCATACCACGAGTATAAGGATGTCTTTGCCAAGGAGAACTTCAATGAACTACCACCGTGAAGACCTTGGGATCACACAGTTGAGTTGCTATCAGGCGACCATGTGATTGATTGCAAAACATACAATTTGTCACCAGACGAACAGAAGGAACTTGATGTGTTCCTCAAAGAGAACTTAAAATTGGGTTGGATCAGACCATTGAAATCCTCTTTCGCCTTGGCATTCTTCTTTGTCAAAAAGAAAGATGGACGACTATGCCCTGCACAAGGCTACCATAAACTAAACACTATTATGGTAAAAAATAGATACCATTTGCTGCTTAAATCAGAATTGGTGGATAAATTTAAAACTGCCAAGTATTTTACCAAGCTTGATATTTGCTGGGGATACAATAATGTACAAATGGTGGATGGAGATGAATGGAAGGCTGCCTTCCGAATAAATAGAGGACTCTTCGAACCCCTTGTTATGTTCTTTGGGTTAATGAATTCCCTGGCGATGTTCCAAACAATGATGAACCACTTGTTGAGAGATCTAATCAACCATGGTGTAGTTATTGTATATATGGACGATATTATGATCTATACAAAAACTATTGAGGAACACCATAAAGTAGTGTGAGAAGTCCTTCAAGTCCTTCAAGACAATAAGCTCTTTCTAAAGCATGAAAAATGCGACTTCGAGACCTTAGAAACAGAATAATTAGGTCTCGTTGTTTCTCAAGATCAAATCAAGGTGGACCTGGTCAAAGTTAAAGCCATTACTGAATGGCCAGTCCCCATGTCCAAAAAAGAATTAAGAAGCTTCTTAGGTTTCTTAAATTTCTATCACTGATTCGTAAAAGGATTTGCATAAATCGCATGTCCCTTACATAAACACCTTGACTTCAGTCAAAAAAAATTTCATCTGGTCAGAAGAGTGCCAGAAGGCCTTTGAGGAACTCCACGACATCCTGTGCCATGCCCCAGTCCTGGCTATGCTGACTGATGACGATCCATTCTGAATCGAGACAAATGGTTCTGGAATTGGATTGGATGCAATCCTTTCCCAAAAGCAAGGAGACCTTTGGTGTCCCATAGCGTAATTACCACACCGCAGACCTGGAAATGTTGGCAATTATCCATGCCCTTAAAGAATGGCACCACTACCTAATGGGCACCCACCAGAAATTTGAAATCCTGACAGATCACAAAAATCTGGAATTCTTTAAGAAACCCCAGGACCTTATGTGGAGGCAAGTGCGATGGCAGCAAATCTTGCAAGAATACAACTTTTCAATTTCCCATTGCCCTGGGAAAGGAAACCCTGCGGACCTGCTGTCCATGAGGCCAGACTTTGAAAAGGGGCTGGAATCTGACAATACACAAAAGATTCTATTTCTGGACAAAGCTTTTGTTCAAACAATGAAAATGAAAGATTTGATCGAAGTGTTGATCACGAAACATCAGTACAAATGTGAAAAATACACCAAGATTGGTCTATCGAAAGAGGAAACCCAGTGGTCTGAGAAAGATGGACAAGTATACTGGCAAGACCTTCTCTATGTACCTAATGAGAAGGAAATTTGCAAAAGAATTATTTGCAAAAGCCATGACCATCCACTCGCTGATCACCCCGGGATCAGACAAACATGTGATCTGATCATGTCCAAATACTACTGGCCTTCGATTCAAAAGGACATCAAATCCTATGTTAAAGGATGTGATTGATGCCAAAAGGTCAAACGAAGAGCTGTTACAGCCAAAACCCCTCTCCACCCTGACAAAGTCCCTTTGGCACCTTGGGAAGTCATCTTGATTGATATCATTGGTCCCTTGCCAGAGTCAAATGGCAAGAATGCAATCTTGACGGTCATAGATCGCTTCTTGAAGATGATCCACATCTGCCTGATCCAGGACACAATTACCACTTTGGGAGTAGCAAAAATATTCCGTGACCATGTGTTCAAATTCCATGGCACTCCCAAAAAGGTGATTTCGGATTGTGGTCCCCAATTTGTGTCTACATTTATGTGGGATCTGTACAAATTGCTCAAAATAGAAGCAAATCTGTCTATGGCATACCACCCCCAGAAGGATGGACAAATGGAGTGCTTTAATGCCTTCATTGAGCAATACTTATGGATCTACATGAACCATAGGCAAACAGACTGGGCCAAATGGCTTCCCCTTGCAAAGTTCATGCACAATCAAAGTATGACATCTGCCACTTGATATTCTCCTTTCATGTTGAATTACGGACAATAACCTTTGATTGGAACCAATCGCCGCAAAGAGGTTAGAAATGAATCAGCAAAGGATTTCATTGACTTCATGAAGCAAACTCAAGAAGAAGCGCACATGTCCCTCAAACAAGCAAATCAGGACATGAAACGATTTGTTAATGCTGGGCGTCGGAATGTAGCATAGCAAACACTCGAAGTAGTTCGGAGACTTGTTGTGGGCAAAGCAAAGAGAAGAAGCATCTCACTACCCAATGCGCACACTTGGGGCTCATGGAATGTGCTAAGTAACAACGCTGGATTGTGTAGAACTAGCTAGGGAATACAGGTTGGGTCGGGTAGCTACTTATACGAGTTGTGATACTGCGCAATCCTATGTGCGCAATATGGGCTATGTTGCTGCATACTGCGTAAGGCGTGGTGTGCAGTAACAAGGCTATGAGGGTGAGTAAGGAATCACAAGTCATCGCATAAGGAGAGTGATGATGAGGAGGAGTTGGTCCGTTATGTAAGACAATGTGGTTCCGAAGGGTTCTGAAGAAGTCCCTGTGGTTCTGGTTGAAGGTGAAAGGGTTAGACAGAGAAACGAAGTGACAATGAGGTTCCGAAGGGTTCCAAGGGAATCCCTGTGGTTCCGGTCGAAGGTGAAGATCTACATGTGTGGTTCCGAAGGGTTCTGGTTTGGAACCAGAAAGGTTAATGGGGAAAGGAAGACGAGTGTCTGGCGAAGACATGAGGGGAAACAATGAGTCCATAGATGTAGGGAAAAGACAGGGCGAAAGGGAAAACTGTAACACGATTCAATGATCATCATGCTTTGGAATGCCCAGAATACAAACCCAGTGATCTTGTGCTTCTAGAAGCAACTCATATCTGGACTGATTGTCCCTCAAAAAAGTTGAATGACAAATGATATGGACCATTTAAAGTCACCAAGAAAATTGGATCAAGTGCATATTGACTCAATCTCGACAAATCCTAGAAAGGTATTCACAATGTGGTCAATGAATGCCTTTTATGGCCATATACCCCAGGGAAATTCAAGTCACAATGCACTCCTCCACCACCTCCTCCTGATATCATCAACCAACAACAGGAGCACAAGGTTGAGATGATCATCAATTCTCGAAAATGACACGGAACCATTGAGTACCTCATCCATTGGAAAGGGTTCCCTCGTGAGGAACAAGAATGGAAGAAAACCCATGAATTGGCACATGCACAAGACTTGATCAAGGAGTTTCACTGCCTAAATCCGACCACACCCTGATTGGCCATCAAAATCCTGGCCCACCAACATTATAATGTGGAACTCCCGGATCCACCGTGCACATGTCCAATTTGCCATGGAATTCCTCTACCAACTCCCTCTCCTCTCTTCTCCCGCCCCGACATCACTGAGTTTCATAAACGATACGAGACAATCCCCTCTTCCACTTTTATTATTCCACTTTCAGCTAATGAGGACATTATCCCTTGAAAAGGGGGTAATGTTAGAACTTTCATTTCTTTACTCTATATTAACCCTTGACCACAGTCTAGATCATTGCCCTTTACCAACTATGTCATACCCTTTACAATATCCTTTATTGCAACCCTAGTCCTGATGGTCTGTGTGCATTTCTGTACAGTATATAAGTAGTTGATCCCCCATATATTTTCCTTACTCTTGGAATAGTTACTTGTTTGCAGAGATAGAGGATTCACTTTGAGTCTTCCCTTTGTTGAAGTCCTAACAGTAGGCAGATTCAGAAATCAGGATGTGTTTTAGGTAGGTATTGCCCCTCTATTTTGAGGAGGTGGTCCCTTGTTTGTTTGTGGCTGGGGCCATAGAGCTGCATCCAAGGATGTGGCCAAGGGTGGGTGTTGACCAGGTTGCAGTGGGGTCTGGCCAGATGCTTTACACAATTTTCCATATGGTGGCAATCACTCCTGCCTCGCAGTCAGTCAGTATGTGTTCTAGTGATTCAATAGTGTCCCTGCAATTTGGACATTTTGAGTGGGTTTCATAGTTTGTGTTGAGAATCTTGGTATTCGCATTTAATATTTCATATTACATAACCAAGATTCTAGGCCTGTCACATGACAAGTCACCTGATTGCATGACACATTTACTTGTGTACATAATCAGAGACTAGACCTG